>CM053326.1:47395308-47455308 GCA_028583605.1 Dastarcus helophoroides | reverse complement strand
GATGAAAGGTCGCCAACAAATGTGAAAATTCTGAAAAAATTTCCATAATTTTTAAAATGTCGAAATTTTGAAAAAAATCCTATTTTTTCAAAAAGGTGCAAACTAAAAAAGTCAAATTTTTCAAAAAAAAGTACAAAGTTCGAGAAATAGTCCTCATTTTTTAAAAAAGTCGAAATTTTCTTTTAAATAGTCGAAATTTTCCCTTAAATAGTCGCAATTTTCCCTTAAATAGTCGACATTTTCCCTTAAATAGTCGAAATTTTCAAAAAAGATCAAAATTTGGAGAAATTGTCAAAAGTTTAGTCAAAGGTGGATACTTTGCTAAGAAACGTGGTAGAAGTTTTCGAAAATGAATATTTAGACAATCAAATCAATAGAAAAAATCAAATTTTTTAAGAATCACACTTTTGAGAAAAGATCGAAATTTTCTGTCAAAATTTTCAAAAAAATTCAAAAATAAATGAAAATTTAAGAAAGGTGAAATTGTGAAAGTGTTGAAACTTATGGAATAGGTTAACATTAGAAAAAGGTCGAAATTAAAAAAAAAATACGAAATTTGAAATTCGAAGTTTTCACAATGAAAGTCGAAATGTTAAAAAAGGTCGAAATGGTCAAGAAAACTAACATTTTTAATAAAAATCGAAGTCAGAGTTATCAAAAAATTCGAAAATAAATGAAAATTTTAAAGAAAGGCGAAATTGTTAAAGTGTTAAAACTTATGGAATAGGTTAACATTAGAAAAAAGTTGAAATTAAAAAAAAATACGAAATTTGAAATTCAAAGTTTTCAAAATAAAAATAGAAATGTTAAAAAAGATCAAAATGGTCAAGAAACTTAACATTTTCAATAAAAATCGAAGTCGGAGTTTTTAAAAATTTCGTCGTTGTCAGAAAGTCATAACTTTGAGAAACTCAAAATTTTCAAAAAAAAAGTCGAATCGAAAAATAAACACCTCAATAGAGTCAATGTTTTCAAAAGTTGAGGTTTTTGAAAAATTCAATCGAATTTAAAAACAATTCAGATTTGCAATGGGTTGAAATTTCGAATAAAGATTTCAAAAAAACTTTAACATTTTCAAAGATAGGCAAACATTTGAAAAAAGTCAAAATTTTCCAAAGACTTCAAAACTTCTAGATAAATCAAAATATTCAAAAAAATTCGAGATAATGAAAAGGAAATTTTCAAAAAAGTTAAAATTGAGAATTGAGAAAGTGTTGAAACTTATGGAATAGGTTAACATAAGAAAAAAGTCGAAATTAAAAAAAAAAATAGGAAATTTGAAATTCGAAGTTTTACAAAATAAAAGTCGAACTGTTAAAAAAGGTCGAAATGGTCAAAAAAGCTAACATTTTCAATAAAAATCGAAGTCAGAGTTTTCAAAAAATTCGTCGTTGTCAGAAAGTCATATTTTTGAGAAACTCGAAATTTTCAAAAAAAAGTCGAATTAGAAAATAAACACCTCAATAGAGTCAACGTTTTCAAAAGGCCAAGTTTTAAAAAAATTCCACTTTTCAAAAGGAATTAAAATATTTTAAAAAAATCGAATTTAAAAACAATTCAGATTTGCCAATGGGTTGAAATTTCGAATCAAGATTTCAAAAAAAACTTTTTAAAAGATAGGCAAACATTTGAAAAAAGTCAAAATTTCCAAAGACTCCAAAACTTCCAGATAAATCAAAGTATTCAAAAAAATTCGAGATAATGAAAAGGAAATTTTCAAAAAAGTTAAAATTGAGAATTGAGAAAGTGTTGAAACTTATGGAATAGGTTAACATCAGAAAAAAGTCGAAATTAAAAAAAAATAGGAAATTTGAAATTCGAAGTTTTCAAAATAAAAGTCGAACTGTTAAAAAAGGTCGAAATGGTCAAGAAAGCTAACATTTTCAATAAAAATCGAAGTCAGAGTTTTCAAAAAATTCGTCGCTGTCAAAAAGTCATAATTTTTAGAAACTCGAAATTTTCAAAAAAAAGTCGAATTAGAAAATAAACACCTCAATAGAGTCAATGTTTTCAAAAGTCAAAGTTTTTAATAAAATCAAATTTTCAAAAAGAATTAAAATGTTTTAAAAAAATCGAATTCAAAAACAATTCAGATTTGCAAATAGGTTGAAATTTCGAATAAAAATTTAAAAAATTTTTAAAGATAGGAAAACATTTGAAAAAATTTTCCAAAGACTTCATAACTTCGAGATAAATCAAAATTTTCAAAAAAATGTGAAATAATGAAAAGGAAATTTTCAAAAAAGTCAAAATTTCAAAATAATCATATATTAATAGAAAAAAATTATTAAAAAAAGTAAGCATTTAAAAAAACATATATCAAAACGTATCCATAACTAAGCCAGAATTTTAAGGTTGGAATTTTCAAAAAGTTAAAATTTGCAAAAATATCGAAATTGTCATACAATTAAAATTTCGAAAAATGTCGAACTTTTCAAAATCGAGTTAAAATTTTGAAATAAAGTTGAAATTCTGCGATTCAAAACGAGAAAAGCTGACATTGAGAAAATGATGGATATTTTAGATGTCCAAGTTTTCGAAAACAAGGTAACGTTTTCAATAACATTGATGATGGGAATTTTCAAAAAAAGTGACCAAAGAATCCGTTCTCTTCTTTCACGCAGGCGAAGGCTAGAAGATAAAATGAAATCTCAGATTGAAATACAGAATTTGTCCCCTGAAACCAAGAAAGATTAAAAAACACAACAGAGGTTGCTCTAACGCGTTTCGACAGCCAAGCTGTCATCTTCAGAGAGATACTGGCTGTCGAAACGCGTTAGAGCAACGTTTGTTGTGTTTTTTAATCTTTCTTGGTTTCAGGGAACAAGTTCTGTATTTCAATGTTTGAATATAACCAAGGACTAGTCCGTTCCACCAAAAAAGGAATCTCAGATATTAAATACCAGATTTAACCAAAAGGGGACAATAGAAAATTTGAAAATGCGAGGGAACAGTCAAGATTTGCACCTCTTCAGTGTGGATTGCGAACTCAATAAATCGGGGTTCAGTAAAGCGGGGAGACAGTTTTGTGATGTAACAAAACTAAAAATTTTGAAATCTACAAAAGATACATCCTCAAAAATATGCAAACTACCCTTCGTCATGCGTTCGGTGGATGAAATGGCACCAATGGCTTTAAATTACCAGAATGGGGCGACTGTTTACAGTTAAAAAATTAACCGTAATTATTCATTTTTTATCTTCCGTGCCTGAAAGACACATACTTTATACTTCCATATTTTCCTAATTCCAAAATTTTAAAAATTTAATTCGGAAACCAGTTCCATTAATTTTAATGGATGTCTTGTCTACCTCCAATTGTCGAATTCTTACGTTACTTTATTAAAAATTTAACGAACATAAGATCGATAATTAACAACCCTTATTCTTTAGGTAATATGGATGAGAAAAATCAAAAAGAAACTTTGTTCTACAAGTGCACTAAAATGCTGAGGTGCATGAATTAACTTCTTAGGTGATAACACCTTACCAGAAGAGGCACTAGGGGACGGCTGCATAGTCATGCCTATTGAGCAAATTTCTGTATCATCTGTCCACATTTTGGCGGACTATATAACACTTATTCGTGGGATAAGTGTAAAGGGTACAAAGACGTATAGGGGATGCATGTGTTGTCCACATTATCGTATTTAACAAAGAAGAGAGATCTCATAATCGAGAAACGTGGAGGGAATAATCGAAGGTGAGCTGTTCACTCTGAAAACTGGAACGCAACTGCAGTGTTTGCAAGTTGCTTTGTTCGTTACCCCGGGAGACTCCTTGGGGCGGCTGCGCATCCCTTTCGCGTCATTTTTAACACATTTTTAATTAGCGACACTGAATGCCCCACATTTTACTTCATAATGTGCACGAGTTCTGTTATTACCAGAGACTAATTATTACTTTATTAATAACCACTCTAATTTTGCTCTGACAAAACTGAATTCATTTACTTTTTGCTTTTATAATAAAAACTAGCATCTTACGTTCAATCAACAGAATGGAATATCATTCTGGTACAAGCATTGGGAATACAATTCTAGGATAGACAAAAAAAATACTTTTAATGTTTTTACATAAAATATATTCATTTTAGGGCAGAAAAAAATCAGAAGTAGGGTTTGGTATCTGTATTTCCGCGGAATCTCGCACGAATTTAAGACAGCACTTTCAGTGAAGGAAATGGTTTTTTTTTTGGTGGAACGGACTGGTCCTTGGTTATCTTCAAAAATTGAAATACAAATCTTGTCCCCTTGAAACCAAAAAAGATTAAAAAACACAACAGAAGTTGCTCTAACGCGTTTCGATAGCAAAGCTATCACAGTATCTCTCTGAAGATGATAGCTTGGCTATCGAAAACCTCTGTTGTGTTTTTTAATCTTTCTTGGTTTCAGGGGACACGAAATATAGTTTTTTAAAGTTTTTTTTTAACTATACATATACATGTATCCCTCAGTGTAGCTTAGACATATTGTATTCGACCAAAAATGTTTTACAATTTAAATTAAAACGAGATGCAGATTTCACAAGCAGATTTTTTATAATGAACTTGAGCATACACTAGAGCGTGGATTATCCGACGTCAACTAATAGAAACCTCGGTTATCCGAACACCGGCACAGAGGCGGTCATTTTTCATTTTTTTTTAAGACTTCGAAATGTTTTCAAAATTTTAAGTACTTTTCAGATCGCTAATTTTTTTGAGTATTCCGTAATTTTTCCAATATTTCAATTTCTTTGCAAATGTTGATTTCTTCAAGTTTTTGTCAAAATTTCAACTTCATTTTTGAAAATTTTGACCACATTTTAGAATATTTTTAAAATTATAATTTTTCAAGTTTTTTCTCAAAATGTTGTCTTTTTGAAAATTCCGACTTTTTCTTATTTTTGGCCTTTTTTGAATTCTCGTTTTACATGCAAGATGCATTATCCTGACAAATGGATCATTCAAATTACCTTTGGACCCAATCAGATTGTATTAAATGACTCTCTACTGCAATTAGTCAACTTTCCAAAGATTTTGAAATAAACAATGACAACAAAAGTGGTTGTCATTATTCATATTTCTTATTCGGCAACGTTAACATTTGTTTTGCCTTTTGTTGAATCATTTAAAGTTAAAACCTGTAGGGCTTCAAGTGTAAAAAAAACTCGAATATAGGCACATTAGCAAATGAATTTGGGTGTATTTCAAGTTACAGTTTTGGATTTGGGATAATAATAATAAATATCCATTTTGGCTACTGCTGTAGGGATTTGTTTATTGAATTTTAACAATCTCAATGTTGTATTAAACCTCCAAATAGGTGTACCAGTTACTTTCGACTAAATGTGATGTCAAAGAAATAATATTTTTTGAACTCGTACCTACAAATATTAACACTGAAAAATACAGTACAATACAAACATGAATTACGCGTTCAAATAGTGCAATTGCTAATAAAGAGCATACATACATAATAATAATAATAATAATAGAGGAAATATGAAATTGTAAACCATGGTATAAACTACATGTTTTATCAAATCAGCAAAGCAGCCACAAATGAAAACACTGCATGGGCTCTATGTACAATAAAATGTAATATAAACAAAATTAAATATTGCATACTAATTGTAAGAAATCTGCGCCAAATATGTAATTGAAAATCTCTGATAATCTGTCACACTAAAGTAGTCAACGATACAAGAATAATGAACAGAAATATTACCTTCAATGGTAAAAAATCTTCGATACTTGAATAATTTGTTATGTTTGAGCCAAATCTCAATTTCGTCCGGCAATTTAAAAGACAACTCCTCCCAAATGTAATAACACAGGATAGCAATGCATGGCACAGCTGCACAACATAAGAAAAGGTAGCGCGACACTTTGGCACAACGCACCATAATAAATTATTATGATTGTTTTACATAGTTTTGATAATTTTCATTAATAACTTCTTATATTTTGACTCCTTTATATCAACAAATATCCATCTTGCTGAATTACGAAAACAATTCTCGACATTTGACGTTTAAACCACAGAGACTTTGACGTCTACAGTTTTTAAAGCTACGTTTAGTATCATTAATTAGAATCACAGTGGCGTAGGCGTTTACTATGGTTATCTAGAAGTAAAGTTGTGTTACACCCAGAGACTAAATAGACTGAACGTTTCAATGTTGTCTCATGCTTACAGTTGAAGCTAAAGTCCGGGGAAATGGGGAGGTGCATCCCAGTACTCTTTGATATGGTCGGATTAAGTAAAATTTATAAATACGAAACTTGCCACGTAACGGTTCTAACGATTTAGATGAAACTTTAGAATTAGGGGCTTTTGGATCAATAGGATAATTGTTATAAGTGCTTTTTCGTAAAAATTCAGGAGAACTATTTTTAAAGACATCTTGGTTTAATAGTAAAATAATTTTCTTTCAATACCGCGACGCCTGTGTACAATATTGTTAAGCCGGTGCTGTAAACACGTCATGATTGCAGTGAAATGGCGACGCGCGCACGCCGATAATTGAATATTTATAAATTTTATTTTTACCTACCCAAAGAATGAAACTACTTAGCGAGTGCTATCAAATGTGTTAAACACTTAGGAACAAAGATGTTACCGAGATACATGTTCTACGACTTGATGCTCATTAAAATAGCTCTCAGCTATGGCATGTTTGTTAGTCTTAGTCAGCCATGTTTATTTTAAGGTCAGAAAGATTTTATTTTTGTTTACCACCCATTATGTAATACTGTATTATCATTCCTCGTATTTTTATGAAAGTCTTCTCTTTCTCTGCTACTTGCGGATTAGGATGAGTCCTAAGCGACAGTTGCTCGCATCTTGTATGGCCAACACTGGTCAGACCAAACTATCCAAGACGTAGTGAGCTGCCATATGAATGATGACCTTAGATAATATACTGTTACAATAATTATCGATATGAATAAAAAACTCCTTATATATAGTAAGTATTACTTATTATGTTACGCCATACTTTGGAAAATGGTATTGAAAACCTTTCACTGTTCGCAGCGCCATCTCTTAATCGGTAAATACATACACCACAGAATTCTACTTGAAGTAGTTTTATCTTGAACTCCCCTCCGACTAAAAGATGAATAAAGGATGTTCTAGACACGCTTTCCTAGGAAAAGCTCAAAAAAAAGGTTAACACGACAGTGATGTGATTATAGATTCAATTTAAGCCCTCATTTTACAGTTTTCGCACAATACTTGCTGGTAACACACAACAGAGGCCGCTGATGTCAGTGGGTGGAAATCAATCCCATTTTTATTCGACAAATTACGTTTTCCCACTCCCACCCGTATATTCACTGTTTTCTTTATACCTTACGAGCAGGATAGATAGACCATATCAGTCTAGTGAACGGATATAACGAAAGTCGCACCGTGATAGGTCGATTTCATATCCACACTAGTATGGATATGAAATTGACCAATCACGGCATGCGATAAAGACGAATGTCATTTTTAGATTCAGAATTATACCATAGAATGTGTCAAACTGACTTCGGTATTTACCAAAGAAAGTATTTAAAATGAGTGCTTTTAGTGCAGAATCAGTAAACTTTATCCCAGCGGACATTTCTGAAGCTGCAAGTGATATATTCAAGATATGATTACCTTAAAAATCAAATAGTAAATATGTATTTTGTTGCGATAAATTTATGACGTTTCATTGACACATGGACACTATATAAAATATATTAGAAACTGCAAATGTCACATGAAAAATTATTAATTTGCTAAATCGTATTTTAGTCTTTGATAGTCGTAGTCGTGGGAAAAATTCGCTGTACAACTCGAGCGGATTGTCCATATCGCACTCGAACGATTGAGGCACTCCGCCTTCGGCGTCGTGCTCAAACTTCGTTCTCGTGCGATATGGACATCATATCCGCTCTTGTTGTACAAACTACTATACTGATTCACGTTCTTCTTATAGGACTCCCTAGCGTTTAAAAATGATAAAATAAAACACATGTATGCTACATCACAAAAGGGACAAGAAGTGTCGGTACCTTTGATCTTGAAGTAGCTAAAATCGTTGACCTTCAGTGGAGTCAGCCATGTTGTGGATTGTGCACGCAGATTTACATTTATTTATTAAACAAAACCATCAATTTTATTAATTTCAATAGTTTGTACCGTTTAAATTCTAACTTACTACTTTACAAATAGTCCAAAAATACGTGTTCTCGTGTATTTTTTAAATAATGTGTATTTTGTAATTACTGATAACCCGATAAGTATAAAGGATACACTAAACACAAATTGTGACTGACGGCAAAATAATTTCTACAGGAAACAACTTGTTTGTTTTTTTGTATAATGCTGGCAAATGCGAGTATAATAAAACAGTTTTTTTAATAAAACAAATTGGGTGTACCCGAATATTACCGTTTGCCATCTTTTGTAAATTAAAAAAAGCCTATTTTATCAAATTATTATTGCTGTTAGAGTTACATTTATAAATAGAACGTGTAAATTCTCCCCTTTTCTCTTTTATTTGGTTTCATCTTCTTAGCGCAATGAATTATAAGACTGACATTCAAATAAAACTGATCCAGTGTTGCCAGATGACCTAAACATTATTCGCGAACAATCTCCTTAAAAATCCCAAAATTCGGATGAAAATCTCTGACCATATCAAATTTCTAGAACATCCATAAATGTAGATAAATTGTCTTACATTTTTACCATGAATGAATAATATATGAACTCAAAATAAAAAATCATATTCGCTCAAGTGCTGATTTTCCCGAAAACTTGGCAACTCTCAACTGACATTCAGTTATCTAACGACCGTAGATCTTGTGGTGAATAGGCAGAAATCATAGAACCATCCGCCACAGATCCGTTAGCTCCAGCCATATATGTAATACTTCTATATGGCCAGCTCCCTATTCTCTTCACGAGTTTGTTCCAACCAAATTCGATAAAGATGGAACATGAATAAATGGCGAGTACTGCGCATGAATTGAACAAAATAAACCAATCGCTACGCGCGGGTTAAACGGGTGCTTATGTTTCGCCGTGCACAGCTGATTTTGGCCATGCACAGATGATTTGTAGCACCTGCGCATTGCGACTCATTAATTCGTGTGAAGGTCAGCGAGAAAGAAAAGTCTTTCCCATAAGAAACGAGGAACTGGCCATATAGAAGTATTACATATATGGCTCCAGCGCAGGAGGAGCGGCAACTCTGCAAGAGCTGTGAAGTAACAGCTGACAAGTATGACGATTGACACTTTGAACGACGCAGGACTCTCTCTATGACTACGACTCGAGCAAGTTTCGCGTGTCGAACTGAAATTCATGATCAGACATTTTATTTGTTAATAGTTCTAGTTAATTATAATGTAGTAAGTTAGAATAAATTAATTTCTACTACGTTAGTGTGCATTATTTGCGTCGCGTAATAGTAAGATGCCACAATCTTATTTCTGGTTATCATAGAACACTGTGCCGCCATGTTCGGGATTGTGCAAATTGACGCAGGAGCAAACAAAATTCGTGACAAAATTTTAGCACTTTGTCGCGACTGTATGCGTAAGTCAATATCTATACTGTGGTTTTACACAGTCAGTGCAGTTACATTACAAATCAGGCTTATTCGTATTATTCGACACATCACTCATAACAACGCACTTTTATTTTCCTCTTAAAAATTGAAATGAAATATTTTTCCCTCAAATGTGCTGTTTGCTACAAGCTGTACTAGGTGATTGGGGAGGAACCCCCAATCACGAGAGATGTGTGAGGGACAAAACTGAACAAAAAAGTCCAATGTGCATTATAAGAGTAGAAGTACCAAATCAACCTTTAGATAAATTATTAATTCAATCACCAGAAGTAAAGCTGCCTTCACTCCTAAAACATTTTGATGTTTAATATGTTGCCTATATTTCAGTTTGTTTTTATTAGTGTCATTGTAGGGATGCAAGATAATTTTAATATCGATATAAATATTGACAGCAAACAAATATCGATAATATCGAACATTTTTTATCGATAATCGATATTTCGGAAATCAAATTTGTAAACGGGCTCCACTCTTAGAAATTTCTACGTATTTCAGGCATATTATTTTTTGTGACCTAAAGAAAAAAAAAGGTCCTCGATCTCCATATTTTTGTCCATCATTGGCGACGATTGGTCAATTGATATCGGTTATCGGAAAATATCGATAATATCATATCGACGATGTTTATAATATCGATATTTCTGCTTCGATATTATCGATAATATCGGTCAACCGATATATCGTTGCATACCTATTAACCATTTAATAATTTTCGGAAGAAATGGACATAAACTATAAAGGAATCAAGCATTTCTTTATTAATTTGGCCAGTTGTGCTACCTTTACAAAACAAAGCGCAATAAAAATGTTGTTGTACCTACGATAACAGCACTGAACGCAACTCGTAACTATTAGGCAACCGCAAACGTTTGAAATCACAATCACAACAAAGATTTTATTTGAGTTTTCAGTTCAAAAATATAATAAATGTCTACACTTACATCAAGAATACAACATGAAAAAGAACAACAATTTTCTTTTGCATCGCATGCTAACATGGAAGATCTATTGGAAAAATTAAAACTGCTAGAATGCGAAAAAGAATTTCTACATGGATTGAAAATCAAACCAATTCATAAGTACTGTACCACATAGATTAATTGACAAAACGTTGTATTTGATACTGTTTCAGGTATTATTTCATGGTTGTTAAAAATTCTGGAGAACAATTTTACTTGTTTTCTGTTTTGGCTTCATGGTTGATCAAAAAATCAGGTCGAGAATTCCAAGATCCACAAGAATACGACGACCCGAATGATACGATTTCTAAGATTTTAGATGCTGTACGAAACACCGTAAGTCCAACGGATTTCATTTTGAACGTTGTATTTATTTTGCGTCTGCTTTCACTTGAGCCGGCCGCACATATGCGGATTTCAGATCAGGTTTCCCAGAGACTGTACATAGTTTCTCTATGAGGTTTCCGAATCAGAATTCAATCACTGGCCACTGAACGCACACGTACGTTGACGTTCCATTGAAATACGCCCATGTCAGTGCTTGAATCTGAATTCTTGATTCGAGGGTTCCGTTGTATGTATACAGCCGGCCTTAGTTACAGTTTTTTTACTGCTAAGTTGTTTATTTTATATAATTTTTATTTATATTTTTTTTCTAGGAACTAAATGTTGAAATAGCCCCATACAAATTAAAACAAGGTGTTGGAGACGAAGTGGTTTTAATTTTAAATACTTTGGCTGACGAAGCTATAAAGAATCAGAATTTCAGCTGGGACAAGTAATTTTTTTTTCAGTTATATTCAATGTCAAGTCATACTTATTTTAATAGGCCTAGAATACCCAAAGAAAAAGACGAAGAAGTTGAAGCTATTGACGATGAATCGGAGATAAATCTGGATCAGATAGAAGAAGAAATGGTTGCTGCTTATTCTGATGATTCTGACGAGGAAAATATATTTCATATGAGAGATTTTATGAGCAAAAAGGAGGTAAGTACAACCGATAGCAAACCAAACATGGATGAAGAGTCGTGGAAATTGGAACTGGAGCGAGTATTGCCACAACTTAAAGTCACAATAAGAAACACGAACAGAGACTGGAGAACACATTTCGAACAAATGAGGGAATATAAAATTAATATTGACCAAAGTTTAGGAATAGCAAAGAATCATTTGGATAAAATATACAAAGAAGTTAACGTTACGATGGAAAAAATCTGTAATAGGGAAAAATATCTGAACAGAGAGCTTGATAGTATTCTGACTGAATACAAAATCCTACAAGACGACTGCTCAAAAGCGAAGGAAAGATACAAGAATCTTAGTGGTGGAGTTGCCGAACGAAATCGAGAATTGCAGAAATTAAATGATAAGCTGGAAACGGTCAAGCAACAAATGGAAGAATGCGGAAGTTCAATGACCGATGGAAGTAAGTAAATAACGTTCTTAAAATAAATATTATCCTAAATATTTTGCATTAGGTCCTCTTGTGAATATCAAAAAAGCTGTAGGTCAAGATAAAATCCGAAATTGCTAATATGGATATGAGGATCGGAGTGCTGCAGTGCATATTGCTTCAGTCGAAAATTAGCCAGGAAAAACAATTGGAGACAGAATTTGGACAATATGTTACAGTTTTTTAAATACAATCTAGATCTAGAGTATTAATTAGATCAATATTTGCGTTGGACAAGCAAAATATGTACATCCATTTTTAGCCATTATACTTACCTAAATTGTTGTGCTTTATTTAAATTTAGAGCTCTCTGAATGCTCAAGAGCTTGCGAAAAGATAAGAAATCGCGCGCGTAACTACGGTAGCTGAAGCCGCCACAACTTTTATTAAAAATTGAAACACAATCTTGTCCCCTGAAACCAAGAAAGATTAAAAAACATAACAATGGTTGCTCTAATGAGTTTCGACAACCAAGTTATCATCTTCAGAGAGTATTTAACTTAAGATTTTTATGAAAATTCCCAGATTAAACTTAAATTTAACATTTTTGCTACCCAGTTTGGAAATATTTAACGCAGAAATGTTAAATAAAATGAATAATGATAATGTTTCCAATCAATAAGAATCTACAATAAAGAATAATTTAAATTTATAATTTCTAAACCCGAAAATGCGATTTAGTTTCAGGTTTTTCTTGAAACTTGAGCTCAAACTGAACTCAAAATTCAGGGTTTCAGCTTGAAATTTTTTAACCTGAAAAATCAAAAATATTTTCCTTTTTTTATGCAAGAACAGAGCAGTTATATGTTGTAATATTAAAGAAAAAAAAAGACATATCAATTGCTAAATTATGTTCGCAAATCAATTTTTAATTTGAAAAACTCGATTTTAATCGCCCAATTTTGAATACTCTAGAACTTTTTAACTCTTGGGTATATAATTTAACGCTTTTTTGAAAATTCTAAGTTTAAATTTAACATTTCTGCGATTCAGTTTGGAAATATTTAACGCAGAAGTGTTAAATAAAATTAATAATGATAATGTTTTTGATCAGTAAGAGTCCACAATGAAGAATAATTTAAATTTAAAATTTCTAAACCCGAAAATGCGATTTAGTTTTTTTTATAAAATTCAGGTTTTTATTGAAATTTGTACTCAAATTGAACCCAAAATTCAGCACTTCAACTTGAAATTTTTTAACTTGAAAAATAAAAAAAATTTTTGTCTTAAATTTTAGGCAAGGTCACAGTAGTTACATGTTGTAATATTAAAGAAAAAAAAATACATAACATTTTCTAAATTATGTTCGAAAATCAATTTTTAATTCGAAAAGCTTTTGAAAAATCAAAAAAATTAGTCACCCGGAGCTGAACTGAAAACCGAAAACCAGAAAAAACCGTTATTTTTGTCGGAACGAAAACCGGAATTGAACCGATATAAATCCTTTGCTGGAACGAAAACCGGAACGAAAAAAATAACGGTTCGAAGCCGTGCTTGTGTAGTTGGCAATAGATCCTTGTATTTTTAGTTCAGAGAATCTTCAGCCAATCGATTTACAAGCTTAAACCATTTGAATTAATTTTTAATTGTCTAGTGTTAACAATAAAAGACAAAAAAATTGAAATACAGAACTTGTCTCCTGAAACCAAGAAAGATTAAAAAACACAACAAAGGTTCGACAGCCAAGCTGTCATTTTCAGAGAGGTACTCATTGTTACTTGTTGTGTTTTTTTTAATCTTTCTTGGTTTCAGGGGTAAATTCTGTATTTCAATTTTTGAAGGTAACCAATAATAAAAGACAGATTAGAGCACATAAATTCTATTTTTGACATTAAATTCATAGTAAACACATGTAATACATGACTTAGATGAATTATAAGAACAATTACAATAAAAATTACATTTTAAAAGGCACAAGTGGAAACAAAACATTTCAGCACTCAATAAAATTATTATTAATAATAACAATTGGAATGTTTAGGATTTAGAAAAACAATTCACAGATAAAACAGATCTTTTAAATAATGCGATACTATTAATAATCAGCCATTTACAAGAAGACAACATTAAGTATTGGAAGTTTATATTATATAAGAATCTTCATGCAAAGGATAATTCACATTAAATGGTAACGTTTTGTTAAGAGAATTTAAATTTAGAATCAACTTTTTGTCATCAAATGAATACCCTGAATTATCCTTACATAATATCTACTAATCACAATAAAAATAGTAACGAAACCAATTATTCAAAAAAAAAAACTCATAACAAATCCGTTTATATTTACAATCTTCTAAATAATTTACTACATTATTTAATACAAAATTATATATAGCTTACCAAAGTAATATTGTAGGCCGTTCGTAACATGTCTAACTAATGTTAAAGTAAGAACTAAAGCAGGTGACTGCGACTTACCCTAGAATATTGCAGTCTTTATTCTAACAATTGTCTATGCTATAACAACTAGTAACAATTAGCATCAAACGATTACACAGCAACAATGATTATTACTTTCAGCTACTACTTATTTTACCTACAGTATTTTTGTGGCGTTCAGTCAAATAAGTACAAAACCATTAAATGAAAATTTCAATTAAATGCTGGTGCATATGTAACTTTGAAAAAATTAAGCTAAAACCCCATAAATAAATAACAAAATAGCTATGTTTAGATTAATCCTCATAGTTTAGAGGATTTTTGAAATGTTTAAATTTGTTTATGTCAGCAAAACTGAATAGTCATTTTGCGAATGTTAGCACTTCGATGAACATATTTTCTATTTAAATATGCCACCATTAAAAATGAAAAGTATTTTTAAAATAAATTAGAATATATGATAACTGATAAATAAGCAGCTTTAGAAATTTTATTAAAAAATATGCCTTCTTGTACTCTAATGTTTAAAATATTTTCAATGGATTGTTGTACTGATTTACAATTTATTTTTAACTATTTCCTCACGACTACTATACATTTCGAACAAACTGTAACAGAAAAGTTTTTGAATGACAACTGCATTTCAAAATGTTTTAAAATGAAAACTGAATTGGTCAAAATAGGACAATTCAATGCAGAATGCAATTATGAATTCATTGAAGCATTTCTTAATATGAAGATATGCTTAAATGAATTCATAATTGCATAGTATGAAGGCATATAAAAGGTTTACCATTAACGTTAAAAGTTAGGCCTGAATTCTAAGGTACAACTCTTGAAAATGCAATTTATTTATTTAATAATTTTTAAATTGCCAAATATATCTACATACAATAAATTTAGAGTACATTTTAAAAACCCAACACTCTAAGATCTTCACAGTAATTGAAAAATATCAACGATATACCAAAATTCTCCTTTCATAGTATCACTCGTTTTAGGTAGCGGTGTGTTATTATTAGTCAATTTAAATTCAAGAGATGCAGTATTTAACTAACGTTAACCATAACAGTAATTAGTTGGCACATAATATATCCATTCCTTAATCTAAATAATTTATAAACATGTAAAGCCCTAAAATTAATCGGCGGCATACATGATTTACTTACGAGTTTATTATCTGTAACTGGTATTTAAAATTGTAATGCCTACGTTCTATTTTCAATTAAATAATTAAGTTTGAATGCCTAAGGTATTACTAATGTATTCATCGTAACATAAGTTAAAAATTGCTTGCGCACATATGTAGAATTGGCGTGACTGTTAACTTCAAAGTTTAGATAAATAAATATAATTTTAATGTATGTATATGTTTAAATATAAAAAATAAAGTTACCTTACTTTGCTACATTAATTTGGCAACATAGAAGAATTGTGCTATCGGCAATTAATTGATCAATTCCACTATTTAAAATAAACTTAACTGCATACAAAAAAAAACTGAACTTGTTTTCATTTAAAGAAAAAACATACAGCTTTTGATATTATTTTGGTTGATCATGCGACAAATTGCAGGCAGTAACAAATATAAAACAATACTCAAGGAATACATTTGGTTATTTAAACTAAATAAAACAATAATAATTAATTTTGTAGACTTAAACGAGATTAATTTAATTTAATTTTTCTGTAACACAGATTAGAAGTATTGTTGTGAAATGATATGCTGTCTTTTAGCAGAACTACTACATCTTTTAGCGGAACTCCTACAGGCCCAAATATTTCGTGAATTATACGCAGCCATCAAAATTTAACAAACAAACGGGCTGTCCCATCGCTCACATGACGGAGAAAAGCTTCACACTACAGCAAAGTATCAATTTTTTTTTAATTCAGTTTATTGGCTTTTTCTTCGCCGGTCACTCCTTTCACAATCCTAAATTTCAGTACCTTCTATTAAGGAATGGCAATCTGTTTTAGATTGCCGCAAACAGCGATTGCGTTGGATCTTGGTTTGTCAATCGCTGTTTGGGACTCAACACTGAAAAACACTTAAAACTATATTAAAATTCAAACGAGAGATGCAGCATAATATTAATCAGGGAAAGACTTCAAAATTTTAGAAAACAAAAAGTCCTTTTAGAGAAAGAAATCCACGATACAAAAAATAAAATTCATGAACTGAACGTATCCTTTGACGATTATAACAATATTATTTATAGTGTTTTAAGTAAATATGAAAAATCTAAAGACAAAATTAAACAGAAACAAATTAGGAAGTTCAATAATTTAATACGAGAAAAAACTGATTATGAAAAATCACAAATTGACGTAGAGTTTCTTAACCGAACAGTGGTAAATATGTCAAATAGGGAACTGTCAATCGATGAAAAGATTGTTCTATCTAAAGGTTTAAATTATGCCGTTCGACCAAAAAATATTCCAATGTTTGACATAGTTACCGCTATAGAAGAGACTAGTCATCATTTACCTGAAAATTTAGCACAGGAATACAGAGTGAAAACCAAAATAGCTTTGGAGAAAAACGAACATATTACTCCAAACCTGACCAAGTCTGAACTTAGAGGAATTCAAAATCTAAGGAATGACTCAAAAATTAAGATTTTACCTGCTGATAAAGGAAATGCCACAGTAATATTAGATACAAACATTTACAATGACAAAATAAACAATATGATCACTACGGGACCATACAAAAAATTACATAAAGATCCGACAACTTCAATTGAAAATAAAATATATAAAACTCTTTTTAAATATAAAGACAAATTAACACCATTTGAGAGATCAAAATTAACACCACACTATTCCAAAGCACCTCATTTTTACGGCCTTCCTAAAATTCATAAAAGCAACACTCCATTAAGACCTATTGTAAGTTCCATAAACTCTCCATGCCACGAACTCGGTAGATATCTATTAAATATATTAAAACCATTAGTAGGAAACACTGAAACATATTTACATAACACTAACCATTTTCTGGAAAAACTACAAACAATTGATATACATGCAAATCACACAATGGTAAGTTTTGATGTGGTCAGTCTTTTTACCAATGTACCTGTAGAGAAAACTCTAGAAATAATAAAAAATAAACTCACAAATGATGAAAGTCTCAAAGATAGGACAAAATTAGATGTAGATGCCATTATGGATCTTATTGAACTCTGTGTAAAAACAACATATTTCCAAACAGACAGTGAATTCTATCAGCAAGAATTTGGTATGGCAATGGGTTCGCCGTTATCACCATTTATGGCTAATATATTTATGGAAGAACTGGAGAAAGTCATACTGAACTATAGTCAAAGACCACTTGTCTGGTGGTATGTAGATATGATATGTAGATGATGTGTTTGCCATTTGGCCTCATTCAATAGATGCTATAAATCCATTTTTAAACTTCATAAACGAACAAGAGCAAACGATAAAATTTACATTGGAAATTGAATTAGATAATAAACTACCCTTCCTCGATGTGTTAATTGAGAGGGGCCAAAATGGGATATGCACATCTGTTTATAGGAAACCAACAAACACAAATAGATACCTAAATTACACATCAAATCATAGCAAAAATATAAAAATAGGTGTAATAACTTCTTTAATAGACAGAACTAAAAATATCAGCACGAGTTCTGAAATATATAATAAAGAAAAAAATAATATTACATCAGTATTACAAAAAAATGGGTATCAAAAAGATTTTGTGGAAAAAGTTATAAACAGAAGAGAAACAGGATCACACAATCATAATCATGGCATCATAAACACATCACCCATTCAAGATAAAAAAACCTTGATTATTCCATACATACCAGGTCTCTCGGATATAATCAAACGAATAGGCCAAAAGTTCAATATACGTACAGCATTCAAAACCCAAAATACTCTAAGATCATTACTAGTCAATAAGGGTCTACCATGAAGAATAATCATTACTAGTAAATACAAAACCAAAAAATGAAACACAACATACTAAAAATTGTATTTATAAAATAACTTGCGAATGCAACAAAATTTACATAGGTGAAACATCCAGACCTATGTGGATTCGTATTAACGAACATAAGAATTACCTAAGTAAGGGAGATTTTTCAAAATCGAAAATTTGCGAACACTCTTTTCAATACGATCACAGAATTCAGTGGACAAAATCCTGCATTATTGGCAAAGAAACACATTATAAAAAAAGAAAAATTAAAGAAGCAGCTTTAATTTTACTAAATGGAGATAACTGTGTTGCAAATTGTTCTATTGATATTAACGGTATGTGGCTGCCATTGTTAAAACGAGAAAAACAACTGGGTCGCCTTAGAATCACCTAGGGAATAACCTAATAAACTGTCAGAATTACTTTCTGACAGCTTACAAAAAAATTTGTAAAGGAATATTTTTGAATTGGTTTTCTGACGACGGGCAGAGAATAACACTGCCCGAAACGTTAAAATTTTGAATAATCTTGTTGTTATTTATTTTTTACGTCGTTTGAATTTTAATATAGTTTTAAGTGTTTTTCAGTGTTGAGTCCCAAACAGCGATTGACAAACCAAGATCCAACGCAATCGCTGTTTGCGGTAATCTAAAACAGATTGCCATTCCTTAATAGAAGGTACTGAAATCTAGGATTGTGAAAGGAGTGACTGGCGAAGAAAAAGCCAATAAACTGAATAAAAAAAATATGAATACTTCGCAAATAAATTACAGAGAATATCAAAATATCAATATTTAGTTTTATTGAAACAATAGATGCATCATTGGTGCACATTTTAAAATTATTTTCATTTATGCAGGGTGTTTATATAAGTAATAAGAAAAAGTTGGTATAACACTAAAAAAATTAGAGTACTAGTCAATTGTCCCAATTAAATTTTGCTTTAGCGGGAAGCTAACGTCCGCTCTCAAAGTGATGGGATACTCTGCATACCAGGTGTGTAAATACTGCAACGAAATGTAAATTGTAGAATTTACTACATCAAAAAAAAAAAGGTTCTAGAAAGATCTGATAAGAGGAAAGCGGCCGCGATAACGAAACAAGCGGCAGATAAGAAATTTCGGCAAACGATAAGCCTTATCTGCCGAAAAGTTCTAGAAGCCGGGAGCCAAAACTGTATAAGGCGGTCAGCTTTCCCTCGAGTTAGTTAATTAATCAATGTAGTTAGTGAGTTAGTAGTTAAAAGTGAATTAAACAGTGTTAGTTACAGTTGTAGTGTTCTTAGTTTGGTTTGGGAATAAAGTGGTATAATTCACACGTGACGTGGCAATCAATTCGAACCGATAGCCTGCAACAAATATGAAACAGGAATTTGCCAATAAATGGCGCTGTTTGCTTGTGTTGACATCTGACAAAGGTTTTCAGCTCAAAACAACACACGTGCTCATACAACGGCGTAGTTTTAGTAGAATTGAAGATGTCAAGTATTGTGCCGAGCCACGATTTGCTGACAGCTTTGATTTTTTGCTACCATTTGAAGAAAAGTGCTGCAGAATCGCATCGGATGCTTGTAGAAGCTAACGGAGAGCATGCTCTTAGTAAATCACAGTGCTTTGGGTGGTTTAAAAAAAAGTGGCGATTTTGACGTGGCACAAAGAGCGTGGAAGACCGCCGAAAAAGTTTGAGGACAACGAATTGCAGGCATTGTTGGATGAAGATGACGCTCAAGCAACAATAACTAGCGGATCAACTAAATGCGACACGAGAAACCGTCTCCATACTTCCGAAAGCCATGGGGAAGATTCAGAAGGTCGGGAAATGGGTCCCACATCAACTAACTGAAAGACAGCAGGAAAATCGAAAAACCTCTTGCGAAATGCTGCCAGTCAGTGGCGGCTAGTGCTAAGGTTTGCAGGTTTGCGCAACCTCCAAAAAATCGCTGGGATAAAAAAGAAAATAAATTGTTCTTTATGTTGTTTATTTTATTTATTGATAACAGATTTATCGCTACCAACCATACTGCTGAATATTGCGGATTCCGCCGATTCGTTACCGTTTGATGACATATTGGGTCCACGGTTTGCAGGCTAGACTGCAAACTTTGCTTTACACATATGCACATGCGCCTTAACTCATATTTTGTTCGCTTAAAATACTTGCCCATAAGCAAGCATTAGGTTGCACTTGTGGGTGCAAACCAAATATCGATTCGCTATTATAATCTATCATCGGGCAATGTTCCTAGTCTTGAAACACAAATAAAAATGAATTCAGTGCAAAGTTTAATTGCACAGCCATTCTGTAACCGATCTGTGTCGAAAAAACTGGAAATTAAGCGACGTGGATGACCTATTCCAGACTTAAATATTGTGCAGACGGTGTTTTGTAAAAAGCGAAGTTTTAACAGAAGTAGTTCACGAAGCTAAAGAAGTACATATGCGACATTGTTATCTGCTAGGCTAAAAAACGATTCAGATTCACTGGCCTTTTAATTGCAGCAACCTTATTTTTTTCTGAAAAGTTTAATCAACATAGAATCACTTTTCCTGAAAAGAATTTTAAAGAAACCGTCAAGGTTCATCCATTTTTTAATTTACAAAAACTAAGAACTAAACTAACCCTAATTTACGAAACAGAAAAGTTTAAATCGGCTTTTGGTTTACTTGTATTCTATAACATTATTTCAGAAAATAGTGAGCTTAGTGAAACTCTAAATCTTTTAAAAATCCTGATAACTATCCCAATGACTTCCGCTGAAGCAGAATGGTGCTTGTCCGGTCTGGAAAGAATAAAAACTCTTTAAAAAATACATTATGCCAGGAAAGATTGTCCGCATTAACGATGTCTTCAAAGAAAAGGATTTCATCCAAGGAATATTCGACTTCAGTAAAAAGTTATTGATAAATTTGCAGCTGCCAAAGTTCCAAAGATGGCAAAAGATGCCAAAGATGGACTTCTTCTTCTTTTTCTTTTTGTTTTTTTGCGAAAATAGAAATAAAATATTTCTTAATTCCTCCAGCTTAATTTAAAATTTCCAGTTTCGGCACATTTTTCCAAATGTCTCTTTGCAACCCCCAAATTTTATTAGCACCAGCCGCCACTGATTGCAGGCATTGTTGGATGGAGATGACCCTCAAGCAACAGTAACTAGCGGATCAATTAAATGTGAGAGGAGAAATCGTCTCCATACGCCTGAAAGTCATGGGGAAGATTCAGAAGGTCGGGAAATGGGTTCCACATCAACTAACTGAAAGACAGCAGGAAACCCGAAAAACCTCTTGCGAAATGCTACCAGTTACAAAAGAAAGTCTTTTCTCCATCGAATTGTGATTGGCGATGAAAAGTGGACATATTTCGAAAATCCTAAGCGTAAAAGACCGTGAGTAACTCCAATAGAACCATCAACATCCACTGCAAGACCCAATCGGTATGACGGAAGACAATATGGTTGGTGACTTGTCTCTTTTCTACAAGTACTATCATGAAAGATGCTCGCAGGAACTAACAGGATTGATCCCCCCAAGGGCAAGATTCTCGAGGCGTACTAGACAGTCGGAGACAGCAAATTCCTGCGCGGTCCAGCTTGACACAGTGAGGACACAGTGACTTGTCTATTTTTTACAAGTACTATCATGGAAGATGCTCGCAGGAACTAATAGGATTGATCCCCCCAAGGGCAAGATTCTTGAGGCGTACTAGAAAGTCGGAGATAGCAAATTCCTGTGCGGTCTAGCTTGACACAGTGAGGACTTCTGCCTAAGGAGGCTCTTTTTTCTATAAGTGATGGAACACAAGTCGGTAACAATACCGAAAGGAATTTTCCCCAAAAATTACAACTTATCCTTTTTTAAAAAGGCGGTTCATCGCCATCTATCCTTGTTTCCGCATCCTACTCGCAGTGCTTTGAAAGCAAAATGAGGTTACCCTTTGCGAGTGGATTAAACCTAAAAAAAAATGCTCTGTGATTGGTGAGGTGAAGAAGGTGCCATCTATTATGTACTACTAAAACCTAGGCGAAACCTGTTAAAACTGAACGCTACCGACAACAAATGATCGATTTAAATCAATCTTTGAGTGAAAAAAAACCAAAATATCTACGAAGGCAACACAAAGTGATTCTGCTTTATGACAATGCACCATCACACACAGCAAAATCGGTCAAGTAGACGATTGAGGAGTACACTTAGGAAATTCTTCCGCATGCGGCTTATTCACCAGAGTTGGCTCCATCTGATTATTATTTATTTTCATCGATGGGACCCCACTTGCTGAGCAGCGCTTCACTTCTCACGAAGATGTACAGAAGTGGCTCGATGATTGGTTTGCCTCAAAAGAGATAGAGTTTTTTTGGCGTGGAATCCACAAATTGCCATACAGATGGGAGATAATGTGTAGCTAGCAAAGGACAATACTTTGAATAAGGTGTTTTGTATCATTTTTATGCAATAAACGTGTATTTTCTATACAAAAATTCCGGTTTCATATTTACACCCTTGGTATGTTTCCGCTTGTAGCGACATGTTCTCATATAACAACTTAATTTAATATAATACTTTACCAATAACATACAGATTTGACACAATATTATCAAATAAACTAGATTAAATATATAATAAACAGTTTTTATAACATTTAAAAGTAAATTTAATATCAACTGTCCAATATTTTCCTATATATAAAAAACAAAACAAGATAACAATGACTAGATCATATTGCAAATAAAAATAAATAAAAAGGAAACTAAGAGTATTTTCAATTTGTTTAAAATTGTTTCTAGCAGAATATACCTTCATTTCAAAGAAAATTTATGCTAAGTACAAGATAAAAAATTGCAAGGGAATGAAAAACCATTCAATTTCAAAATCAAATGAATTAGAAGCTTTATTTTTTAACATAAATTATTATAGACCTACAAATACTTTATATTAAATGTAATATAATTAAATACTGCTTTAATGAGATTTGATTTAAACGAAAGAAAGGACAAACCATTAAAAAAAAAGTCAAAAATTTAATAAATTGAGATTCACGGTCTCTTAAAGATTTATTTACTCTAATTTATGATTTTACCGTCTTTCATAAATGCAACCAAAACTAATAGTAAAGAGTATCACATACAGTAAATTCTTGTATACTATAAAGTGGAAAATTCTCAATTCAAGTTTTGTAGGAAACTTGCGAGCGATCGAAAACTTGGCAGACTGCTTTATGGACAGCAACACTGTTTTAAGTCTTTGGCAAAGTGTTTGATTCGTTCGTTAGAAAAAGGAGATTTGATTTTTAGTTTATAAGTTGAAATGAGGGGTTTCCAAAAATGTTTACCCTTTTCCTTTAAAATATTCGTTTTTATAAGAAATTCCGAATTTGTATTCAAAATATTTATTCGAAATATCAATTACAAAATTCAGAGCGACAATAATTTTATTCTATATTTCCAGTTTTAATTTGAACCCTCGAGAAAAAAAATGCAAATTTCGAAAGGAAAATCCACCTATTTGGAAAAAATAAGGGCTTCGAACCGTTATTTTTTCGTTCCGGTTCCGTTCCAGCAAAAAATTTATATCGGTTCGTTCCGACAAAAATAACGGTTTTTTTTCCGGTTTTCGGTTTTCAATTTAGTTCCGGTTGGTTTTTCAAAAAGTTTTCGAATTAAAAATTGATTTTCGAACATAATTTGGCAATTGTTATGTCTTTTTTTTTCTTTAATATTACAACATGTAACTGCTCTGATCTTGCCTAGAAAAACAAGAAAAATATTTGATATTTTTCAAGTTAAAAAATTTCAAGCTGAAATCCTGAATTTTGAGCCAAATTTCGAGAAAAACCTGCACTTTATAAAAAACTAAGTCGCACTTTCGGGTTTAAAAATTTTGAATTTAAATTATCCTTTATTATAGACTCTTATTGATCGGAAACATATCATTATTCATTTTATTTGCAACCCAGAAATGTTATCTGGGTTGCAAAAAAGTGTTAAATTGAAGTTTAAACTCGGAATTTTCATAAACATCCTAAATTATGTACCCAAGAGTTAAAAAGTTCTAGAATATACGAAATTGGGCTGACTAAAATCGAAAATTTGAGAGACTTTTCTTTCATAATTTTGGCTTTCTAGTGAAGTTTTGACTTTGACTCGCTTTTTCTAACAGAATTAATTTTTGCTAGTTTTGACTTTGTTTTCTTAAACTTTGGATTACAAAGATCAATTTAAAAAAAATAAATGAAAATGAAAAAGACCAAAATATATAAAGTTTTTAATTGAGATTTTGATGAAATAGTCAAAATTTCGACAAAAGAACTTCAAAATTTAACAGAAGAATTTTTAAAATTTATACCTTAATTTACAAATATTACAAATAAACTCAAATATACGATTTTTTTCTGAAAATGTTGCTGAAAGCTTTAAAATTTCTAGAAAAGGTAAAATTTTTCAGGAAGTTTTGGTTAATACATTTAACTTCTTTCGATATTTTAACTTTGTTCTTTTGAAATTTCAAATTTAAACTTGTATGTACTTTTTATTAGTCTTTTCTCTAAAATTTCGACACATTAAATAAAATTTAGTCTT
This sequence comes from Dastarcus helophoroides, assembly GCA_028583605.1. Classification (NCBI taxonomy): domain Eukaryota; kingdom Metazoa; phylum Arthropoda; class Insecta; order Coleoptera; family Bothrideridae; genus Dastarcus; species Dastarcus helophoroides. The sequence continues at coordinate 47,430,392 of CM053326.1, read as the reverse complement.
TCTCCAGCAAGTGTAACAATTTTTATCGATATGTCGACTTTTATTCTTTAGTTCTAGACATTTTTCTCGAAATTTTGAGTTAAGATTCGAATTATAAGTTTAAGTTTGAAATTTTCGACTTTTACCTCGAAAACTCAAAATTTTAGACTTGAAACTGCGAGATTAATTTTGAAAAATTGTTAATCTTAGACGCTGCAAATAGAATGTTTCTTTTGCTTGAAATTGTTGCTATCCATTTATTCATTTATAGCCTTAAAGTCTTCTGGCAAATTTTCGTATGGTTGCTAGTAAAAAACTTATAAATTTAAGAATTTCATTTTATATCCTTTCTGTGAGTGCATTTTTTAAATAAAAATATATCAACATTCTTCTGGAATAAAGCGATATCAACTTCAAAATCATAAAATTAAAATACTAGTAAGTATACTGGCGCAATCTTATACTTCAAAATCTAAATAAAAATAATTGGCACAGTTCTGTTTCAAGCTTGAAAACGTTTGAGTGCTACATGATATACAACATACGTTAATAATCAATTACTCCACAACATTCGTACGCAAATGTTAAAAAGATAAGATTACAAAATGTAACAGTAATATAGGAACTACGGGCGTTAAACAAACACCAATACTTTTTTAAATAAAATCCCAACAAAACATGACTTCCAGAGGTATTCGTTTGAATTATAAATTTTGTATCCATTTGAATTATAAATTTTGTATCTGTTTGCATTATAAATTTTGTATCCATTTGAATTATAAATTTTGTATCTGTTTGAATTATAAATTTTTATAAACATCTCTTTCATTTTAAACAAAAATGTGTCAAAGATTTAAATTTTGAATAGTGACAATCTTAAATCCATATCAGACAAGTATCAATGTCCTTTTGAATATAATGGGGTAATTCACCAAATTTTGGTGGTTGACCCTTTTCTACAATATAAATTACCACCCTCTACATTTAAGTTTATATCCATTACAGTCGCTTTTTTGCAAATTATAAAAAAAATTAGTTAAATAAATCAGGAATTAGAATATAGTCCATAATTTTTCAGATTACAGATTTTCGGTTTTTATTTATTTTTTCCAATATTTGTATTAACTGTAAGAATATACTTTAATTGACGATATTTAATAATTAAATTTAGTAATTAAAAAGAATGAAATTAAAATATAGGTGAAATGTAGAAGCGAACATTAAGGTGTTTTGTGGACTTCTTGATTTTATCCGAAAAGAAAAATTTTATTAAGAAAAGTAAAATACCGCACGAGGCAGCAGATGTACGATTTGCATTTTAGATGCAGCAGCAGTAGTATTAGTAGTAGCAGTAATAGTAGTAGTAGTAGTAGTGGTAGTAGTAGTAGTAGTAGTAGTAGTAGTAGTAGTAGTAGAAATAGTAGTAGCAGCAACAGTAGTAGTACTAGGAAACGGCGTATTATTACAGACGTACCTCGTATTACCAAATTTAATCATTTGGGACAACGAAGGTCCCTACTTAAACAGAAAAAATGCACGAATAGTTCAGAGTTTCAAGAGCTAAATTGTTTAATTTTTCTAAATTACGTCATTCCTTCCCTTTGGTAACATCTTTTGTTTATACATCTACAAAAGGAGGAATCGAAAACACGTTTTATAAAGTATCCTGCAGTATGAATTATCTACAAGGTCTACAATTTGCTTCTAAATCTACTATCACAATCAACGTCAAACATCGATACATCTACAAGTGTTTACTAATGACTTCAAATGCTTGCCATGTGGCCGCCTTTGTTATTTGATTGTCGAGTCGAAGACAAAAAATAATTATAAACGACGAAGGTATTGCACTTTGAAATCTTATAAAAAAGTAGTTTGTTAAAACAACAATATAATATTCACTGTTGAAAATATTTTTGCATCAGCAGAGAAATATTTTCACATTACTCCGCTGTATTCTCCATCGGCTCTAGCCATCCTCGTCTCGAATTCTTTAATCAGCGCAGCTTTCGCCTAAAATAAAAATATTGTTAACGCAAAAATCTGGCAAATTACTAGGCTCATTGAGCAGAATCTGCTTAATAAAACTTTAAACCGAAAGGACCCAACAAAGTGCGTTTTAAATTTAACTTCTGGCATTTATTTAGCAGAATCTGCTACATACATCTTTAACCACAAGAGTCCCAACAAACAGGAGGTTTAAATTCAACTTCTGACACTTATAATATGATAAATTTGGACCCTCAATGTACCTAATGGTACAGTTAAAACATATTTTAATAAAGATGTTTTACTTTGAACCTCGAACAGAATGAAAATTTGAAAACGAGGCACATCTGACTAAACTGATTAAATAATCTATCCGTGAGTAAACTGGATTTTCTCACCTTTTCCCGAGCTTCCATCAAAGCTTCTCGAACGGCATCATGTTGTTTCTGCAATTCTTCTCTTTTAGTTTCAAAAACTTGTCCTAATTTTCCTCTTCTCTGAAACGCCTCGATCAACAACCGCCGTTTCTGCTTCCCTTTTAACTCTTGTAAATTGTTCTCTATTTCGATGTTTTTTAGCCAGAGCTTTTACCTCTTCCCTATGATCAGCTTGTAATTTCCTCATTAAATCTGATGTTTCGCGATCGAACTGCTCCTATAACAATGATATTCGATAATAAAAAGTAAACATACGACTAGAGAAGGTGATGTTTCTGTTTCTTTGCAAAATTCCGATTTAATATCTTAAATAGGAAAAGGAGTGAAAGGAGTGACCGGCGAAGAAAAAGCCAATAAAACTGCATACAAATATGAATACTTCGCAAATAAATTACAGAGAATATCTCAAATAGGGATCTAACGATTAGTGGTTGTCACGACGATTGGTGGTTTTCCTCGATTGGGAAAACCACCAATCGCGCTTGGGAAAGCGCGAAAGTTGGCTTTTCCACTGACCCTTGGAGAATTTTGTAGGAAAAGTGATTATTTTTAGAATGAATCAAATTTAAACAAAAAACCCAGCTTCTAAAGGTATTTCTCTCATGGTTTTTATTTTCATTTATATTTTGAGATAATCTCTTAATTTATAAGAAATCTTTTTCTCTAAATTTCGTCAAAATATTATTGTCAAAATTTTTATATTTGTATTAAAATGTCAGTCCAATTTTAGAAAAATAAAGGAAATTGGGAAAAAATCACAGCTCCATTTTAGGCAGAAATTTCCAGAAACATTTAGTCGAAACTTTGACAGACGGATTTTAAGAAACAGGTTGAAATATCCGAGCAGTCAAAATTTCCAGAAAAGGGCCGAAATTTCTATAAAATAATCAAAATTCCCAATACGGTTCAATTTTGAGAGGAAAAAGTAGACTTTTGAGTATAATTTTGAGAGGAAAAAGTAGATTTTAAAGTATAATTTTGAGAGGAAAAAGTAGACTTTTGAGCATAAAGTCGTAATTTAAGAAAAAGAGGAATTATAATTTAAAAAACCCAGTTTTGTAATAAAGTCGGAATTTCCAGGAAATCAAATTTTAAAATAAAAACCTGATGTCTTGGAAAAACGTGAAAAATAACGATATTTCGAGAAAAGAACGATTTTCGAAATAAAAATCGAAAGTTTCGAAAACCCATTTTGAAAAAAAATAAAAATTCCCAGGAAATGATCGACACTGAGAAAAAGATCGACATTTTGAGGAAAAGATCGAAATTTTTCGAAAAACAGTCAACACTTAGTAAAATTTCGACTCAGGGAGTCAATTTTTTGCAGAAATTTCGAAAAAAAAATGGTGAAGTATGAGGAAAACTTCTAGAAAAAAGCCGAAATTTTAAAAAACAAGTCGACTTTCTCAGGGAGAGTCAAATGTTGCCCAAATTTCGAAAAAAAAATGGCAAAGTATGAGGAAAACTTCTAGAAAAAAGCCGAAATTTTAAAAAACAAGTCGACTTTCTCAGGGAGAGTCAAATGTTGCCCAAATTTCGAAAAAAAATGGCGAACTATGCGGAAAACTTTAAGAAAAAAGCCAAAATTTTAAAAAACAAGTCGATAAATTTCAAAAAACTGGTCGACATTTCTCGACTGAAATTTGAGAGTCGGAATTTCCAGGAAATCAAATTTTAAAATAAAAACCTGATATCTTGAAAAAACTTGAAAAATAAAGAAATTTCGAGAAAGGACGATTTTCTAAATAAAAATCGAAAGTTTCGAAAACATATTTAAAAAACAAAATAAAAATTTCCAGGAAATAATGGACACTGAGAAAAAGATCGACATTTTGAGGAAAAGATCGAAATTTTTCGAAAAAAAAGTCAACATTTAGTAAAATTTCGACTCAGGGAGTCAATTTTTTGCCGAAATTTCGAAAAAAATTGGCGAACTACGAGGAAAACTTCTAGAAAAAAGCCGAAATTTTAAAAAACAAGTCGATTTTCTCAGGGAGAGTCAAATGTTGCCCAAATTTCGAAAAAAATGGCGAACTATGACGAAAACTTTAAGAAAAATGCCAAAATTTTATAAAAGCAAGTCAATAAATTTCAAAAAACTAGTCGAAATTTCTCGACTGAAATTTAAAAGTCGCAATTTCCAGGAATTCAAATTTTAAAATAAAAACCTGATATCTTGGAAAAACGTGAAAAATAACTATATTTCGAGAAAACGGCGATTTTCGAAATAAAAATCGAAAGTTTCGAAAACGTATTTTAAAAAAAACTAAAAATTCTCAGGAAATAATGGACACTGAGAAAAAGATCGACATTTTGAGGAAAAGATCGAAATTTTTCGAAAAAAGTCAACATTAGTAAAATTTCGACTCAGGGAGAGTCAAATGTTGGCGAAATTTCGAAAAAAATGGCTAACTATGAGGAAAACTTCTAGAAAAAAGCCGAAATTTTAAAAAAACAAGTCGATTTTCTCAGGGAGAGTCAAATGTTGCCCAAATTTCGAAAAAAATGGCGAACTATGAGGAAAACTTTAAGAAAAAAGCTAAAATTTTTTTAAAAAAAGTCGATAAATTTCAAAAAACTAGTCGAAATAAAAAAAAAAAAATTCTCGACTGAAGTTTGAAAGTCGGAATTTCCTGGAAATCAAATTTTAAAATAAAAACCCGATATCTTGAAAAAACTTGAAAAATAAAGAAATTTCGAGAAAGGACGATTTTCTAAATAAAAATCGAAAGTTTCGAAAACATATTTAAAAAACAAAATAAAAATTCCCAGGAAATAATGGACACTGAGAAAAAGATCGACATTTTGAGGAAAAGATCGAAATTTTTCGAAAAAAAATCAACACTTAGTAAAATTTCGACTCAGGGAGTCAATTTTTTGCCAAAATTTCGAAAAAAATTGACGAACTACGAGGAAAACTTCTAGAAAAAATCCGAAATTTTAAAAAACAAGTCGATTTTCTCAGAGAGAGTCAAATGTTGCCCAAATTTCGAAAAAAATGGCGAACTATGAGGAAAACTTTAAGAATAAAGCCAAAATTTCAAAAAACAAGTCGATAAATTTCAAAAAACTAGTCGAAATTTCTCGATTGAAATTTGAAAGTCGGAAATTCCAGGAAATCAAATTTTAAAATAAAAACCTGATATCTTGAAAAACTTGAAAAATAAATAAATTTCGAGAAAGGATGATTCTCTAAATAAAAATCGAAAGTTTCGAAAACATATTTAAAAAACAAAATAAAAATTCCCAGGAAATAATGGACACTGAGAAAAAGATCGACATTTTGAGGAAAAGATCGAAATTTTTCGAAAAAAGTCAACACTTAGTAAAATTTCGACTCAGGGAGTCAATTTTTTGCCGAAATTTCGAAAAAAATGGCTAACTATGAAGAAAACTTCTAGAAAAAAGCCGAAATTTTAAAAAACAAGTCGATTTTCTCAGGGAGAGTCAAATGTTGCCCAAATTTCGAAAAAAAATGGCAAAGTATGAGGAAAACTTCTAGAAAAAAGCCGAAATTTTAAAAAACAAGTCGACTTTCTCAGGGAGAGGCAAATGTTGCCCAAATTTCGAAAAAAAATGGCGAACTATGAGGAAAACTTTAAGAAAAAAGCTAAAATTTTAAAAAACAAGTCGATAAATTTCAAAAAACTGGTCGAAATTTCTCGACTGAAATTTGAAAGTCGGAATTTGCAGGAAATCAAATTTTAAAATAAAAACCTGATATCTTGGAAAAACTTGAAAAATAACGAAATTTCGAGAAAAGGACGATCTTCGAAATAAAAATCGACAGTTTCGAAAACATATTTTGAAAAACAATTAAAATTTTTAGGATCGACACAGAAAAAGATTGACATTTTGAGGAAAAGAACGAAATTTTTCGAAAAAAGTCAACATTAGTAAAATTTCGACTCAGGGAGAGTCAAATTTTGGCGAAATTTCGGAAAAAAGTGGCGAACTATGAGGAAAACTTCTAGAAAAAAGCCGAAATTTTAAAAAACAAGTCGATTTTCTCAAGGAGAGTAAAATTTTGCCCAAATTTCGAAAAAAGTGGCCCACTATGAGGAAAACTTCAAGAAAAAGCCGAAATTTCAAAAAACAAGGCGATAAATTTCAAAAAAGTAGTCGAAATTTCTCGACTGAAGTTTGAAAGTCGGAATTTCCAGGAAATCAAATTTTAAAATAAAAACCTGATATCTTGAAAAACTTGAAAAATAAAGAAATTTCGAGAAAGGATGATTCTCTAAATAAAAATCGAAAGTTTCGAAAACATATTTAAAAAACAAAATAAAAATTCCCAGGAAGTAATGGACACTGAGAAAAAGATCGACATTTTGAGGAAAAGATCGAAATTTTTCGAAAAAAAGTCAACATTTAGTAAAATTTCGACTCAGGGAATCAATTTTTTGCCGAAATTTCGAAAAAAAATGGTGAACTACGAGGAAAACTGCTAGAAAAAAGCCGAAATTTAAAAAAACAAGTCGATTTTCTCAGGAAGAGTCAAATGTTGCCCAAATTTCGAAAAAAAATGGCGAACTATGAGGAAAACTTTAAGCAAAAAGCCAAAATTTCAAAAAACAAGTCGATAAATTTCACAAAACTAGTCGAAATTTCTCGACTGAAATTTGAAAGTCGGAATTTCCAGGAAGTCAAATTTTAAAATAAAAACCCGATATCTTGGAAAAACTTGAAAAATAACGAAATTTCGAGAAAAGGACAATCTTCGAAATAAAAATCGACACTTTCGAAAACATATTTTGAAAAACAAGTAAAATTTTTAGGATCGACACAGAAAAAGATCGACATTTTGAGGAAAAGAACGAAATTTTTCGAAAAAAGTCAACATTAGTAAAATTTCGACTCAGGGGGAGTCAAATTTTGGCGAAATTTTGAAAAAAAGTGGCGAACTATGAGGAAAACTTCTAGAAAAAAGCCGACATTTTAAAAACAAGTCCATTTTCTCAAGGAGAGTCAAATTTTGCCCAAATTTCGTGGCCAACTATGAGGAAAACTTCGAGAAAAAGCCGAAATTTCAAAAAACAAGTCGATAAATTTCAAAAAACTAGTCGAAATTTCTCGACTGAATATTTTTTAAGGACTGCCTAAGTGAAGGACAAGCTCACACCTAGACCACTTGTGATTGAAATAAACCTGAAATTTTGAGAAACAAGTTAAAATTTGAATTTTTTGAAATTTTTGTCATTTTACAAAAATTCAGAATTTTCCAAAGATAATTTTTAAATTTGCTAGATAATTATTATTGTAAAAATTTTTATTTTTTTATCAAAAAATCTAGCAAATTTCGAGAAAGAGGTGATAAACAAGTCGATGTTAGTAGAAAATCAAATTTAAACCGAAGTCGAAATTTCCAGAATAAGTCGAATTTTGAGAAATAACGACATTCTGAGAAAAACGATGCATTCAAAGGCAAAAGAAAAGTTTTGTGAAAAAACATACTTTGGGAAAAAAGTCGAAATTTAGAGAAATATCGAAATTTCGAGAAAATGTCGAATGTCGAAATTTCGAGAAAATGTCGAATGTCGAAATTTCGAGAAAATGTCGAATGTCGAAATTTCGAGAAAATGTCGAATGTCGAAATTTCGAGAAAATGTCGAATGTCGAAATTTCGAGAAAATGTCGAATGTCGAAATTTCGAGAAAATGTCGAATGTCAAAATTTCGAGAAAATGTCGAAATTTCAAGGAAAGAACTAATTTCCAGAAAAAAAAATGGAAATTTCTGGAAAAGGTTCGCGCAGTTGAGCAATATAAATGTTCGGTTGGTCAGGGGATGTGTCGCGTTTTGGAAATTAATATATTAATAAAATATCCTCAAATACTAACTTTGAGGGACTTTAGTTGATTAGTTTGAGAAGACTTCATAATTTTTTCCGCGGTATTGAAGATAATTTCATGATACTTCTCCCGTAATTCTTTTTCTTGAGAAACAAAATCTTTATTAATGGCTAGAAGTCGTTCAGATGTACTTCTAGGTAAATTTTGCTTTTCTCCTTCACTTCCACTGGTATCTGGTCCATCTGTAACGGTCGTTAAAGGTTCCGCACTCGGCGATTCGGTAGAGAAAACCCCACTTACACTGAAATTAGAAAAAAAGCTGAGTTATTACAAGAGTTTTCATGGACCACGTTTTAATCGTTTGTAAATATTTGAAAGAAGAAATATTCATCTTCGTCGTCAGGCATGCTGAATAAAAACAGTGTATACAGATGTATGTAATAAATCGTTTGTGCAAAAACTCGTTCGTGCATTATTAGAACAGAAAGACTCACCAAGATGAGCACAAAATCCATACGCGAGGTTGTTCCGTTGAACAACTGTTTTCATTTTCAGCCCTTCAAAACGTCATTAATTTTGTTGTCATAATTACAAATCTAACGATTTGTGAATTAGTGTTAAGATATATGTATACTAACAATTAGATGTTAACGTTTCTTAAAATAAGAGGAGAATTAATGCGACAATCTAATATATTAACACTTTTTCACAAGTTTTTTAAAATTTTAGAATTATAAGTTCGATTAGACATGCATACATTTTTTCCGACAGAATGACGACAAAGTTGAATTCGTCTTGCAATATTATGGTAGTTCGACGTCTTTTTTTTTGTAAATTTTAGTTTGTTATTCACGTATTCTCTTATTTGGTAAAATTAGCAATCAAATAACCCTATATTGTAAAAAAAAAGGGTTGGGTTGGCGAAACACATTATCAAATATTGTATTAATTAAGATAAATATCTAGATTTTTTACGAGACGATTAATTTCGCGCGATCTTTGCGTTCTTTTTACCAGCTTTACCAAAAAGACAATTTCAGGTTTCCATTCTTCTTCATTTTTGTGTCAGGTTTCCAGTGGCAATCCTTATTTTTGTTTTTATTTCTAAGATTTCGGTTTAATAGAGTCAATATTTTAATTTATCCAGACATTTTTAATTTATTTTTTGAAATTTCCACCTCTTTAAAACTCTAAATAACGAGGTACATTTTTGATTTTTGCTTAAAACTGCAGGTTACCTTTTTAATTTTTACATTTCTTGCTTGAATGAATTTAAACCTAAAATTTAGATTTTTTGGAAATTTGGATTTTTAAGTTTTTAACGCAGCCTTTTTTTTTATAAAAAACTCGGCGAATTGTTCTAATATCAATCAATTTTAATATTGGTACTTCGCTTGTTATTTCGAAATTTTTAGTTTTGAATCAGATTTTCGAGAAAAAAATTTGAACCTCAGGTTTCAAATTAAAATTTCGGGTTTAGATATAAATTTCTGACTTTAATTTCTGTTTTAATTAAAATACTGTAACGAAAATTGTATTATATTCATTGGTACCTAGCGAAGGAGGAATGTTAAAAGCTATAATTCTGACTGAGAAACTATGATACTGCGCTTTAATCCCTACGAGTTCTATTGTCTTGCAAACTGGAGATTCAATATCTAGCCTTGTAACAAAGGACTGATTTCTTAAAGCAATTAATACCCCTCCTCCTCGACCAAATTTCCCGTCTGCACGGAATACTTGAAATTGTGAGGAAAATAATTCCTCGGATAAGACATCATCTTTTAACCACGTTTCTGCAAGTATTACAATGTCAGCATCACAACGGGAACAATTAACAGAAAATTCATTGATTTTAGAATTTAAACCTCTCACATTTTGGTATATCATGATTATTTCAGAGTTAGATATTTTCGTACTTGATCGTTTTTTATAGTCACAATTTTCACAATTAAAGATGGTAGTGGTTTTATGGCAGATGCTACGGGTAGTTTGATAATATACATTCGAATACGTACTGTTGGATCCTATCAGTTTAAATCTTTCAGTTTGTTTACAACAATGCGGGGTACACCATGAATATATTTAATAGAGAGTCCAGTTTCACCGTTCGCTTTTCTGGTATCAAGTTGCGCTTTAAGTTTCCGGTAATCGTCAATTTCCCTAAGAGTGCGATCAGGCGAGATGAGAACATTACTATTTTTAATAAATTGCAGCATCTGATTATGCACAATTCTTTCCAACGCCTTTTCTAAGTACGGTAGGGAATTAATTGGTCTATAATTAGATGGATCATCAGAACTGGTAACTTTTGGTATTGGCGTAATGACAGATTCTTTCCATTTCTTCGGAAAAGCGTTTGAGGTAATAGACTTATTGATAATTTCAGTAATCTTGAGCAACAGAAAATTACCGCCCATTGAAATAATTTTATTATTGATTGCATCAGTCGACGTTCCTTTTTTAATACTTTTGAGAACTTTTTTGACTTCTTCGGGTGTAACTGGCTCAATTGAAAATGGTTCACCATAAGTGCTATTGAAAACATTATACGGATATTTGTCTTTATAATGTCTCCCATCAGATTTCACTAATGCAATAATACTTTGACTCACAAAGACATTGTATTTTTCGGCTACTGTTGCCTCGTCTTGGTATATAATGCCACCAAATTTCATTTTTGTTGGATGTGACATTTGCGTGGCACCGATAGTTTCTTTAACATTTCTCCACATATGTTTGGGGTCGGTGCTGTTCTCAATTTTTCTTGAATAATAATTCTTCTTTTTACGCTGGATAGTGCTTGTAACTTTGTTTCGACTTTTTCTGTTTTGTTCCGAGTCAGAGCCAGTGTTTGTTACACAAGCTATTCGATAGAGATCATCTCTAAATCTTGTGAGGTCTCTTATTTCACCATCGTACCACTTTTTGTTATTCTGAGATCTTTTCATTAATTTAATAGGGGCTATTTCATCTAAGACAGCTATAACGTTATTATATAAGCAGTCCACCAGTTGATCAATGCGTACTTGATGATTATTCATCTAATTTTTTCTAAGCAATTTATCTTGAAATACAGCATTATCGATACTTTTGAGATTTCTTACATATTCATTTTTATCATATGATATAATAGTGTTAAAAGTAGTGTTGGGCTATTCGAATACAAGTTGTGAGATGTATTCGATTCTGCCAAGATCTTGAATACATCCAATTCTCAACTGAAGTATTCGAATACTTCCAGACTCCGTGAGTTGAAGTGAGAATATAAATAGAATCGGTTCTCGCCTCGCGCAAGCAACAACTCATCATCGCATGATTCATAAGTTTTCGGGTACTTGCTTGCATTCGAATACAAAATATGTATTCGAATATAATATATGTATTCGAGATTGTGGTAGTCTGATACAACAAAATATTGGAAAGCTGAGTAGTGAATAGAATCGGTCTCCTAACTACGCTACATATCCGATTCTTAACTTCTCCGATGTTGAATACTGTATCCGATTCTTGTATTCGAGATCTTAGACATGCATTTTGAATGCGTATTTTATTCGAGACAGTGGCGGCTCGCGTATATGCACTGAGGAACTGCAGCACCCCCAGTTCCGCTTTCGAGTTTTTTCTTAAAAAGTTTGGTCTTTTTTGAAGACTTTTCCTTGAAAACTTTTTTATAGAAATTTTAAATTTTCTCTAATTTCTTTTATAGAAACTTCACCTTCCTTTCATGTTATGATCTGCTAAAATCTATTTTGATTTTTAATTTTCATGAAAAAACGCATTTTTAAGAACTAACTTTTGTAAAACTTTTGAAAAAGAAATCAGTATTTCGAGAAAGAATTGAATTTTGAAAAAAAAAGGTTAAATTTTTCTAAAAGGGTCAAAATTTTGGGAAGATAATGAAAATTTCAAGAAACAATTGGTATCCAACTCTCTTCGCATTTTGATTTCCCTGAAGAAAAACAAGAATAATACCAAATCTTCGAGTTTTTACCTGATTTCGCAATTTCTACTGTATTGTGGAAAAATTTTTAGGTTTTTCTAATATTTTTACTTTTTTTTGTTGAGAAAATTTATATTTTTCTAAATATATAAACAAATTTTCTCGAAATTTCTACTTTTCCAGCAAATTTTGTTCTTAAAATTTTTTCTGGAAATTTCAACTTCTCCTGATTTTTTATGTTCCTTTAATTTGCTTTAAAAATGTTAGGTTTTTTTACGGGATTTTGACATTTTAAAATTCATTTTATAATTTTCACTAACAACTTTTAGAAAATAATCCTCAATTTCTATAAAAATGTCAAGATTTTGGAAAGAAAAGTGTTAAGAAAATTTTCCATTGCTTCCACATTTTGCTTTATTTTAAATGAAAGTAATAGCCGATGGATTATTTTCCTAAAATTTCGTTTTTTTTTTGTACAGATATTTCAAATTTTTTCTCGAGATTTCGATTTTCTTTCAACGAAAAATAGAATCTTTTAAAATTTTGACCTTTTTCAAGATTTTGACTTCATTTGAAAATTTCCACTTTTGTTAAGAATTTCGTTCGTATGTTTCCTAGAAATTTTGACTTTTTGTGAGAATTTCGCTTCTTCTGACATTTTTGATTTAATTGCAAAATCTCAACCTCAAAAATGTCCGCATTTTACAATCTATTTTTTAAAATTTGACCGGTTTTCAAAAATTTGATCGTTCTCTCAATTTTAACTTTTTTTGAAAAGTTTGAAATTTTTAAAAAATCGCACTGTTTTAAAAACTTACGGTTTTATGAAAATATTTACTTTTGTGGAAATTTAACATTTTTTTAAACGTTGAATCTTTCAAAATTCTACCCTTCTTGAAAATTCGATTTTTATTTCAAATTTGTTCACGAATTTTAATATTTTTTTCTTGTTAATATCGACTATTCTGATGTGGTGTTATTTGCCAAAATTTAGAAAAATTCGATTTTCCAAAACTTTGTAAATTTCGATTTTCAAAATTTGAAAAATTTCGATTTTTCAAAATTTGAAATATTTTGATTTTCGATGATTTTTATTTTTATTTAAAATTCCAATTATTTTTAAAATTTTCGATCTTTTCTCGAAGTTTTGACTTTTCTTTTGAAAGTTACGAATTATTTTCGAAATTTAGCCTTTTCTTTTGAATTTCGACTTCTACTTGAAACATTTTTTGAAAACTTCGATTTTTTTGAAAATCTGGACCTTTTTTAATATTTTGTCTTGATTTCATTCGACCCTTTTTAAAAACTTCGACTTTTTTAAAACAATTTTTCAAAATGTTAATTAACGAAATTTTCAATTTTTGTCGAAATTTTCAACATTTCAAAATTTTGTCTTGTTGAGCCAAAATTGCAAACCTAATTTTTAGCTTATAAAAGAAAGTGATGATATTTTGCAATTGCCCCTTGCGTCTTGTTTTGAAAATTCTGTTTTTAAAAGTTTTTCGACAATTTCGACCTTTTCAAAGTTGCCTTGTTCGAGCAAAATTGTTTTCCAAAACCCAATTTTTGGCTTGTAAAAGAAAATTTTAAATTTGAATGTTCAGTTAAATATCGTTTTTCACCCCGCTTGGGGTTCACATTTTTAAAATCGATTAAGTACGTGTTTAGTGATTGCTTTTATCTATTCTTTATATACAAATTTTGACAAAAAATGTTTAAAAAAAAACCCTGAAATTTCTCTAAGAATGTCAACATTTTGGGAAAAAAACGAAGTAATTAAAAAAAAAGTTCAATTTTAACATAAATGTTGAATTTCAAGAAAAAAATGAACCTTCTAAATTTCAACTTTTTTGTGATTTGATATTTCACTAAAAAAAACTTACCACTATTGTAGAACCGAAGAAAATTCTAAATCAAAATTTCCAATTTTTCTAGAACTGTTATTTTTATTTGTTAAATTTATTCTTGAAATTGTCAAGTCCTTCAAATTGCGATAAAAAATATATTGAAATTTAAAGATTAAGCTCAAAATTTGGAGAAAAAGCAGACAACATTTCTAGAAATTTTTTATTGGTTTATAAAATTTTTGAAAAAAATAATAAATAATAAGGAATAAATTAATTGTCAAAAATATTCTCAAAATTTCGACTTTTCAAGTAGGACTTCTTGAAATTTTCAAAAATGAGTCAACATTTCTAGAAAAGTTGAAATTTCGAAATTAAAAATAGTCAAAATATTAAATTAATTGACAATTTAATGTTCTAATTTAAATTTTTTTCTATTAATTTTGAAGTTCCCAGAGAAACTTCAAAGATCAAATATTTCAGCGTAAAGTCGATTGTGATCAAAATTCACATTTTGGGAATGTATTTGTAATTGAACTCCAAATGATTATTCGAAATTTGTCTCAAAACTTCGAACAATTTTAAAAATAGATACTATTTCTTAATTTTGAGTTTTAATTCGACATTTTTTTCAAAAAGTTTATGTTTAAAAAGAGAAAAAAATATCCATTTTAAATAAAAATATATTTCAAGCTCAGGAAATTTTCTAAAAAACAAATAAAATTTATTATTTAATCACAAAATTCCAATTTTTCCCCGAATTTTGCCTTTTTTCCTAAAGTTGAGGTTTCTATTGGAGGTTCATTGAGAAGCAACAGAGCTGATTAGTTATTAATTTTCTGAACTCATTTGCTTTTACACAATTTTAACACACAAACGCCGTCGCAGCAACCCCTCCAGTTTTAGCTACTAGCCGCCACTGATTCGAGATCATTTTTATTCGGGATGGTTGGTTACGCATTATGCTCGCACACTCCTGCATTCGAATATGTATCTAATTTTTAATTTATTGCTTCATCCTTCTCATAAAATTATTAAATAACGAAATGCTTAAGTATTTTTTAAAATCTGGCTCTCAGTTTTAATAATGAAATTTAGCAATATCTGGAAATACAGTGCCAATATGCGAATCCAATCAAAGTTAAAGATACGTATGTGAATTCTAAAGCTTTAAGATTTATTTATATTAAGAAATTTATATACATTCAATTAGGAAATTACCAATTATGGGCATAGGTACGGAAGTAGTGAAATCGAAAGTCATATCTCGCCACCACATACCTCGAATAGGCCGCCGAGACAATTTTTCTAGTAGGTATTTTATTATCCCATAATTCGATTCTTTGTATTCGAATACTTATTCGATTCTCAAAAGTATTCGAATTCAATGTATTCGATTCTGAAAATCCTTCGATTATTCCAACACTAGTTAAAAGGTTTCATTTTACGATGTATTTGTATGATACTATGATCAGAAAACTTAGGAGAATCCAACACTAATGCAGAAATGGCATATTGTAAAAAACAAAGTTGTAAAAATGTCAGAGATTAAAAAAAATTGTTGATTTTTGAGAATGTGTCAATAAAAACCAAAAAGCATTATTGGAAAAGAGCAATAATCTCTCGAAACACTGTTGATACTTAATTTTGTTTATTCCTTAAATTATTTATTGAAATGTAACTGATTTGACTTGAAATATGTGGATAGTTGTGACTGGATAAAAATCCAAACGTGCATTTAGAATCTGGTCTAATATGACCCAGTACGACTGCTGGAAAACAGTATTATGACACTGGAGTAACAGCACAGGCTGCTTCACTGAAGAGTTTTATTTTAACATTAATAAAACTGAAGTGAGGTGAATATTTGTATTAGCAACAACGCAACTATCCGACAGTTTTGTTCATAAAACTACTCTCTATAATAACAAAATTAAAATACTTACATATTTTTACTGGACAGCCTTTTTACTAATTTCATGTTGATTAATTTTGATTTTCTTTCTGAAAAATCACTGGACTTTTGCGACTGAAGTGTAATTTTTTTCTTTTCGTGTTTTTTCCTTAAAGCGTCTAATTTTTTTTCTAATTCAAGCTTCTTTTCTTTGACTAATTTATTTTCTAATATTTTTTCCAGTGGTTCAGCTATAATATCCTCTATTTTCTCTTCTTTTATTTCTGGAGATTTCGGAACAGAGTTCATATCAACGCTAGATATAGTCGTAATACTTTGTGCAACTGTTATAGCTGCGGTCACTTCAGCTTCATTGGGTATATCGACAGAGGCTGATCCTGTTGGAATGGAAGGCCTCTGTACTGGACTACCGTTAGCTGCTTGTTCTTTTATAGCTCTAGACAGACTATTTTTCTTCATTTCTTCGTTGCTTTCTGTTGGTTCCATACCTTCAGTAAGAACCGCTAGCTGTTGAGCACGCTTGTCGAGATCATTTTGGTATTTTATCGGGTTGGCCAAAGCTTCCGCAAAATCAGATAAACCATCTGGAACATAATCCTTAACAACAACATGGAGGAATAACGTCGCTAAAGGTAGGGGTTGACCGATCTCATTCCTTAGGCTGACATGTCTGAAACCGGGACAGAGGCCCACTACGGGCAATACTCTGTGACCGATAAATTTACCGGATTCTTCATAGGCTGCTATTCGTATGGAAGCCAAATCGGGAAGCACAACCTAAAATGATATAATTATAATTGTACCAGAAAAATTATCAATAGAAACCTTTTTAAATACGAAGGGTTCGTCATCATATACCGGATTAATCCCATTATTGGGAACCACCCTCGTTTTAAATCTTTTTCTTACAGTATCTGCAGGTAATCCATACATTTCAACTTCAACATAAGTACCCACTCTTTTATCAGTCAAGAATTGTCCAGATATCACAGTTATTTTGACAGTACCGGCGATAATACCATCGACAGTTGACTCGGCAAATGGATAAAACCGTCGATCGGTTCGTCTCATGAATTCAGGTTTTAATAAATATCCACTTCTAAAGTTATATTCAAATATTCCTAAATTTAATTGCATGGCTAGATCGAGGGTTTGATAATTTAGAGCAACTAATTGACAACCGGCGTTCCAGAAAATCTGTGGCATGAAATTGGATGAATCAAATCTGGTGCCGGCGGGGTATACTCGACTCAACTGGTGTTTGTTGTAGTTTACAAATTGCACCGGGTACTCTTTTAATAGGGAAGTCGCCTGTTTTTCATCAAAGGACGACATCTCGTAACTGCGATTCTTCTCTGAAAATTAAATCGAAAAAACTGAATCAATAAAATTAAATAGCAAATGTCTTAAAATAATTGATATGTAACGTAGAATTGTCCGATATTCGTAATTCATAAATTTAATACAATAAAATGTGAACATCCCCCAATAGAACCTAACGGATTTAATTCTGGTGACAAAACAACGTGTGAGACCAGGAATGCGGAAAGGATTGTGAATCATTGGCAACGAGACGCTTTCTCCACGTTGGTGAACAATCTACAAATATTGTCGTCAATAGATAATTTTTCCCAAAGTACTTGCAGCTAAATAGCTAAACTGCCCTTTTAAATAAAAGGGCAGTTTTTGTCCTAAGATGTTTGGTATTAAAATTCCCTGATTAATAAAAGAAGAAAAAACCACACAGACAGAATATCTTCTTTAAAGGGGAAAGATATCAAAAAATGCAAATATAGGGAAAGTTCAAGCTGGCCAACTAACGTGATGATAATATTATGGGGGATACTATACCACATGCAATCAATTTTGATCAAAATTATCACAACTGAAACTTCAAGAACTTACTTTTTGCCGCTTCAAAACTGGAGAAATGAACGGGTTGCACATAGTTTACTAGAGCTGAAATTTCAGCTCCAGCTTCAGTCTCATTTGCCTTATGTTCAGCTCCTTCAGGATTTGTTTCGGCGGGCGCTTCTAATTCAGTTACTTCGGGTTCTTCTTCAGTGGAACTATCTTCGTCTTCCGTGGCAGTAGATTCTTTGGATCCCTTTAATAACAGATTGTAATGTAAATAAAATGAATGAACAATATTCAAGATGGAATACTTGTCTAGTTGAAAGAGCCGGTGCATGATGTGGGACGTCTCCATTTCCGGTAGGTTCCGAAGCAGGCAATTCTGGTATCACAACAGCCGCCATTGTTTTCTTATGGTGGTGGTGGTGTTTCTTCTTATTTTTGATTATTATTTTTCGTTTTAAGGCAGAAGGAGGTGGCAAAGGATTACCTACAATTGTTATTGGATATACTTTTGAGCTATCTCACTGAAGATGATAGCTTGGCTTATCCAAATGCGTTGTTGTGTTTATTAATCTTTCTTGGTTTCAGAGGACAAGACTATTTTTTCAATTTTTGAAGATAACCAAGGAACAGTCCGTTCCACCAACATTAAATATACTATTAGGAGTTGGAATTAGTTTTAAAGGTTTTTTTTCGAAATTTGAGGTTTTATTAAGCAAAAATGGTTACAAATCGATTATTCAAAGTATTGTCCATCGCTAGCTACTACTTTTTTCCATCTTTTTGTCAATTTTCGGATACCAGCTCGGAAGAACAGTTCGCCTTTTAATGCGTGTATCGATCCATTTTTTCGTTCCCTTGTAAGAGGTTAAGTGCTGGTCAGCCAAGCCATGTGCCTTCGATCGGAACAAGTAGTAATCGGACAGGGCAATATCTGGGGAATACGGCGGGTGCGGTAGAACATCCCATTTCAACGTTTCCAAGTATTTTTTGACGAGTTTTGCGACATGAGGACGAGCGTTGTCATGTTGCAAAATGACTTTGTCGTGCCGCTGCTCGAATTGCGGCCGCTGTTCCTTCAATGCCCGGCTCAAACGCATCAATTGTGTTCGGTAGAGGTCCCCGGTGATGGTTTCGTTCGGTTTGAGCAGCTCATAATAAATGACGCCCAGCTGATCCCACCAAATCCAGAGCATGAGCTTGGATCCATGTGTGGCCGGGGTATCCATACGATTTTTTACGTTTGGGGTTATCGTAATGGATCCAATTTTCATCGCCAGTGACGATGCGATGCAAAAAACCTTTCCTTTTTTGACGCACGTCATAAGCCGCCTCTCCACGTCTCTCGGCTTCAGCTGGTATGGCACCCAATTTTCTTGCTTCTGAATCATATCCATGGCTTTGAGACGTTTGCCGACTGTTGACAGGTCAACTCTCAATGATATGGACAATTCTTGGAGTGTTTGACACGGAGTTCGTCAAGTAACGCCTCCAATTCTTCGTCTTCAAACTTTTTCGGCTGACCGGGACGTCCCTTGTCATCTGTGTCAAAATCACCACTTTTGAAGCGTCGAAACCAGTACTCACATGTCGAAATCGATGGAGTATAACCCCCGTAAGCTTCCTCGAGCAGCAAACGAATCGCAGCAGCAGTTTTCTTCAAATGGAAGCAGAACAATAAAGCTTCCCGCAAATTGCGTTTATTCGGCACGAAAGTCGACATATTGAATGGTCTTGGAATGTATGCGCAAGACAAAATTATTTTTCAATTTTTGAAAATAACCAAGGAACAGTCCGTTCCACCAAAATTGAATATACTATTATATTAAAAAAAATATCGATTTTTGATGATTAATTCGAGCCTTTTGATTCATCACCAGAGAAGGATAAATCGAATAAATTTCTTAGGTGTACAAGCTTAAATCCGCTGTTTGTTCATATATGACGTTAGTGGGCGCGTATTACCAGCTACCATGGAAATGTCTTACTGTTTTTGTACGAGTTCGACATCTGTTCACATCAATCAGTGCACATCATAAGCGATTTCATTCGACAACATACATTTTTCTTTGTGTAATCATGTCTAGTTTTGTGCCAAAAAAAAAGAGCATATGCGGGAAGCTCTGCTTTTCTGCTTCAATTTAAAGAAATCGGCTGCCGAATCACATCGAATACTTGTGGAAGCCCACGGTGACAGCGATTTGTCGGAAACAACTTGCAAAGACTGGTTTCGTCGATTCAAAGACGACCATTTTCACGTGAATGACAAGGAGCGTGAAAATCGGCCCAGAAAGGCCGAGGGACCATAAATTACAGGCTCTTTTGGACGAGGACGATACCCAATCGTAAAAAATGCTTGCCGAGCAGTTAGGTGTCACCCAACCAGCCATTTCCATGCGTTTACGTGTCATGGGAAAGGTTCGAAGAATTGGAAAATGGGTACCCCATGATTTGAACGATAGGCAGATGGAGCGACGCCAAAACACATGCGAAATCTTGTTTGTCTGCATCGTGTGGTGAGTGGCGATGAGAAATGGATTTATTTCGAGAATCTTAAACGCAAGAAATCGTGGATTGATCCCGGCCAACCATCAACATCTTCCTCAAGACCAAATCGATTTGGACGGAAGGCGATGCTGTGCGTTTGGCGGGATCAGCAGGCTATCGTCTGCTACGAGCTGTTGAAACCTGGTAAAACTGTAGTTGCCCACCGCTATCAGCAACAGCTGATCAAATTGAACCGTGCTTTACGTGCTATCAACAAAGACATGACAAACTGATTTTCCTCCACGATAACGCACCATCGCACACGTCGAAATTGCTCCAAAATTACCTGGAAACACACAACTGGGAGGTGTTACCCCATCCCGCTTATTCGCCAGACCTGGCTCCTTCTGATTATCACCTGTTTTCGTCGATGGGGCACGCACTCAGCGAACAGCTCGTCGATTCTTACGAAGACGTTCGAAAATGGCTGGACGAGTGGTTTGCCTCAAAAGATAAGGAATTCTTTTGGCGTGGTATTCGCAAATTGCCCGAGAGATGGGAAAAATGTATAGCTAGCGAGGGAAAGTACTTTGAATAAACTACTATTATAATCCTAAGGGGTAGTCCTTTTAAAGGATACCTTACACGATGTAATAATTATGACTTTTTTCTTTAGACAAATCTAATCCCCAAAATCCCCATTTTTTCTAATCATTGACTGACGATATAGAGGGTGTCTGTCTTGAACTTGGGTTTCCTTTCTTCCTGAAGAAACTCTACGATTGATGGCAAAATGTCGAACATTTTAAGTACCACCTTGACACGGTCAAATTCCGGTAAAAGTATACCTTATTCTTGGTTTGATTGCACTGGCAACGATAAATTTCTATCGCAATAATCTGACTTTAATGGGGGTAGTCCTTTCAAAGGATACCTTACACGATGTAATAATTATGATTTTTTTCTTTAGACAAAACTAATTCCCAAAATTCCCATTTTTTCTAATCATTGACTGACGATATAGAGGGTGTCTGTCTTGAACTTGGGTTTCCTTTGTTCCTGAAGAAACTCTACGATGGACGGCAAAATGTCGAACATTTTAAGTACCACCTTGACACGGTCAAATCCCGGAAAAAGTATACCTTATTCTTGGTTTGACTGCACTAGCTACGATAAATTTCTATCGCAATAATCTGACTTTAAAGCAATGACGAGTGTCAGTCTTGTTCCCATTTATTCTGACTATAATCATAAATTTACTTTACTTAAAGTAGAGTTTTAATGCTGTTATTTTAGGCAACTTCATTTTTAATTTTTAAAGTTTTAATTGACAAAGAAATAACTAAGTAAAACTGCGACTTTGATTTGTTCTTATCAATCTTAGGTTACAATCAGCTCACCTGGTTCTAATTTATAAGCTTCTAAAGGCGTTTCTAACAACATTTCACCGAATATTTCTCTACAATAATTAGCGATTTTGGCTTGTTGTCTAGGATTACAATGATTCTCGAACGACAGCACTACTGGGTAATCCGAAGTTTTAAAAGCGGTATCTGCTATTGCTTCTAGTACTTCTTTAGCAGAAATTTCAGGTACAAACGTATATCCATGAACTATCACAGGTTCTTCGGTTCTGCCGTTCCAGAAATCTAGCTCTACGCATCTGAAACCGAAAGAAATGTATTGAACACTACAATGTACGAATTGAAATAAAATAGGAAAATGAAAAATGTATTGAACACTACAAAGTACGAATTGAAATAAAATAGGAAAATGAAACAACTTCAGGAAAAATAATTCGCTCTGCTGTACGAACTATCTTTTTTAGGCTGTATATCACAAATATTAGAGTTAATCATAGACGTATTCAAAGAAAGGGGCACTAGCCATGAAAAAACCAAGAAAGCTCTAGTAAAGAGTTTATGAAAGCATCTCTTCCTCATCTGATCTTTATGTCCACCTCATGAAAAATTTCTGGGTTCGCTCTTGGAGCTACAGTCTGTCAAGTAAGAGCGTGGTCGTGTTAATTTATAAAAAAAATTATTTTATGAAACTTTCATATTTTTATATACATTGTACACATTACAAACAATGATGCAATTCGGTCAATAATGTGTCCAGTCACCACCGGCGTCGATAATTGCCTGGCATCTCCGAGGCATGCTTTCTACTAATTTGACGGCGTATTCTAGTGACAAGGATCTCCAGATCCGACGAATTTCGTAAGACAACTGCTTCAAAGTGTATGTGCGTCTTCCACGAAGCTTCTGTTTAATATATGCCCACACATTTTCAATAGGGTTTGCATCGGGCGACTGCGACGGCCAATCCAATGTAACGATGGCAGATTGAGTCTTCCACTGAGTACAGAGCTTGCTGCGGTGTTTAGGATCGTTGTCCTCCTGCAGAATCCAATCTTCATTTTTTGTGATGAACCATCGTTTGGCAGATGGCAGTAATGCCTTTTTGTAGATTTTTATCATTTTCTCGGCATTTAGGTTGTCAGTAAAGAGGTACAAAGTGCCGAATCCCTGCTTTGAGAAGCAGCCCCAAAGATGCACCATGTTTTACGGTCCGCTGAACAAGCCTATTGGTGGAAGTTGACCAGGCTCGCGTGAGGACAGAACGTGCCCATATAGAACATTCATCATTAAAAATGACATTTTCAAAATTTCTATCAATATTCTCATGCGCCCAAGCGAGTCGCTTTGTCACATGTTTTTCAGTCAACAGAGGCTTCTTCATTGTGTTGCGCCATTTCAGATCATGAGTACGAAGGAGGGTTCGGATAGTTTCGTAGGATATATCTAAACCTTTTGCCATTAATTTTGCTTGTCCTTGACGCAATGTTAAAGCAGGATTCCGCGAAAACAAATTCACTATTCTTTTTTCATCTTTTTTGTTCACTTTTCCTATCGAACCAGGTTCTGGTAAATCATCATTTTTAGCCACTTTATATCGCTGTATCCACTTCTGTACAAATGCCTTCGACTTTCTCATATATTTAGCAGCCGCTGATTGCGACATTTTGGGACCTTTCGGGTGGATGCAAAGGAACACAGCCTCGTAGCGCGACGCGTACTTAGCACTCATGGCGTTTAACGTGATTCTCTTTCAAAAGATCAACGACAACTGAACCTTTGTTGACAATGCATCAAGGACAAAGCTTCCCTGTATCGGCTCGCGAAGGAATTAGAGCAAAATCTTTCATTAACTGTCGGTAAAATCGACCGCGCTCTTACTTGACAGACTGTAATACTAGTTAATATTTATTGTCAAAAAACTAAGAAAGCTCTAGTAAAGAGCTTATGAAAGCATCTCTTCCTCATCTGAACTTTATGTCCACCTCATGAAAAATGTTTGGGTTCGCTCTTGGAGCTAATACTAGTTAATATTTATTGTCATACTCAAACCTATATGCAAAAGCTACAAAACCATTATAATATGCTTGCCTTGCAACATTTTTTTGTTCATACTGAAATTAAACTCATCATAAGAAATACATTTGAAGTTTAATGCTGTAAAATCCCAGTTATCTTCGTTTGGACCTTGCCTTGTCTAATTAAACACCTTATACAATAAATAATAAATAAGGAACAAATGAAAATTAATTTACCTGCATCCAGCCAACAAACTTTGTCGATACATCTCCGGACTCGATTTTCCTGTAAGTTGATGACCCGTCAAATATGTATTGTGCGAAGAGTTAATAAAATAATGAGCTAAGGAATGGTCCATTTCATCAGAGAGATCGAATTTACTGGCAGCAATAATATTATTATCTTCCGACATAAGATAATGGAGAAAACCATCGAACGATAATTGGCCCTTTTGTATATTGTGCTTGTTTGGTTCATATTGCGCTATGATTTCTAAAGACCTCTCGCTATTGGCGTAAGGATGCAGAATTTCGTTCAATCGGGGGTCCCTTTGAGTCTTATTCAGGAAATCGACCAATTGCGTTGAACACATTAACTTTTTGGATCCAACTCTGCAAAAAATAAAACAAATATTGGTCAACGGATGAGTCTATTATACCATAAAGTCATAAAGGAAGTATCTTCACATATTCAATTCTTTCCATTTTATTTGGTTAAAAGGTCAAAAATAACAGACTACAACTTACATTTCGTTAAATACCCTCTCCACTTCGTGTCTTTGCGTAAGAGCCTTGTAGAATTTAAAAAAATCTTCAAATAAAAATTTTTCGGGATTGATGACATCGTTTTTACCAGAGGGTAAGCCAATTGTTTGCAGAACCGTTTCTATCCTCTTCTTATCGTCCTTACTTTGTGCAAATAATTTAATTACACTAAAAACAAACAAAAAATACATTATTGCATTGAAGTATTCGACTTGTTTAACATCAAGAAAACAAAATTGCTGCATCTTGGTGGAACCTTGGTTATCTTCAAAAATTGAAATACAAAACTTGTCCCCTGAAACCAACAAAGATTAAAAAATACATCAAAGGTTGATCTAACGCGTTTCGACAGTCAAGCTATCAACTTCAGAGAGATACAGTGGACAAGTTTTGTATTTCAATACTGTATCTTGAAAAAATTAAAAAATAAAAATTTCACAACAGCTAATTTATTACTAAAATGTAAATTAATTAAAGGATTGAGGCGCTCGCTGATCTCATATCCTTCTGACTTATCGTGCAACATATGGAGGGAAGTGCAAAGATTCGATTTTTTTTAAGGGAGTTGAAGTTACATAAAGTTTAGAAATCACCGTTTTAATAAGTGAAGCACTCCATAAACAATAATGAATATGGATGGAGTGTTTTGAAATTATCAAGGTTTAATTATTGTGTGATTTTATAAGGCTGCCAAATTTATTCAAAAAAAGTACACACAACTTTTAAATTATGCCTAATGTAAATAATCATATTAACAAACTATTGACATTACTAATTTTCTATTGTCCACAAAATCACTAGCAATGAATTAACCTTTGGATTGATACACACTATAACAACGTTGTCAATCAATTTTAAATGTTATTTCTGTTTTAATTTATCTTAAAATTAGTTAAGTGCCATCATGCTAAAAAAATAATCTTGAATAACGCCCTCCAAAGTTAAGTAAACTATTGCAAAACGCATCTACATAATATTATCTAATCGATAAAACTTTTACAATTTGTGTCAATTCTTTTGTAAAAGTAATTGTTGCTTTCAAATATTGGGTTGGCAAGGAAGTAATTTCGGTTTCGCGGTATGAAAAAAACACATTTTTTTAATACAAAGAATGGACTTCAATCCATTTTCTTTAATGATCTTTTGCCATCTTTCTTGCAGCTTCATGATGCCGCGCTCATAAAATTTCTGATCCTTTTCAGAAAAAAACCGAACCAAGTGCGATTTAAGGTTATCATCATTTGGGAAATTTTTACCATTCATAGTAGTGTTGGAATAATCGAACGATTTTCAGAATCGAATACATTGAATTCGAATACTTTTGAGAATCGAATAAGTATTCGAATACAAAGAATCGAATTATGGGATAATAAAATATCTATTAGAAAAATGGTCTCGGCGGCTTATTCGAGGTATGTGACTTTCGATTTCAGTACTTCGGTACTCATGCCCGTAATTGGTAATTCCCTAATTAAATATATATAAATTTCTTAATATAAATAAATCTTGAAGCTTTAGAATTCACATACGTATCTTTAACTTTGATTGGATTCACATATTGGCACTGTATTTCCTGATACTGTTAAATTTCATTATTAAAATTGAGAACCAGATTTTAAAAAGTACTTAAGCATTTCGTTATTTAATAATTTTATGAGAAGGATGAAGCAATAAATTAAAAATTAGATACATATTCGAATGCAGGAGAGTGCGAGCATAATGCGTAACCAAACATCCCGAATAAAAATGATCTCGAATACATTACACATTCAATAATGCACGTCTAAGATCTCGAATAGAAGAATCGGGTACAGTATTCAACATCGGAGAAGTGTTAAGAATCGGAGATATAGCGTAGTTAGGAGACCGATTCTATTCCCTACTCAGCATTCCAATGTTTTGTTGAATCGGACTACCACAATCTCGAATACATATTTTGTATTCGAATACATATTTTGTATTCGAATACATATTTTGTATTCGAATACATATTTTGTGTTCGAATGCAAGCAAGTACCCGAGAACTTATGAATCATGCTATGATGAGATGTTGCTTGCGCGAGGCGAGAATCGATTCTATTCATATTCTCACTTCAACTCACGAAGTTTGGGAGTATTCGAATACTTCAGATGAGAATCGGATGTATTCGAGATCTTGGTAGAATCGAATACATCTCACAACTTGTATTCGAATAGCCCAACACTAATTCATAGAGTTCTGCAAACTACGAAATAAATGGTAATCAGATGATTCTAAGTCAGGGCCGTATGGGAGATGTGACATCACTTCCCAACCAAGTTCCAATAATTTCCCACGAGTTAGATTAGATTAGATTATATATGGGTCGTTTCGTGTTTCTCTTCGTCCACCCCGCACCTCGACCTAAGGAGATCTTTTGTGCATACCCTGATCTATGTAATTCACAGGTTCAAACTCTTGTAGAAGTTTATTATGGACTTGGGATCGAGTTTTTCCACATCTGAGGGGTCTAAGAATGCCCATCCAAGTTGGACGTGCCTTTTGCGTGCAAGCGCATCGCACTTGCATAGCACATGTTCTGCAGCTTCTGCTCAAAACCGACATAGATCTGTTTCAGCCTGACCCATTTGAGGTGGTACCTCGTAGGGCAAAGTCCTGTTAAGAGGCCGGTTAGGATCCTCAATTCGGATTTGCTGAAGTAGACCTTTGTCTTTTCAAGCGTTCCAGATATGAATCTTTTCGCCTGCCGTAGTCCTGGATATAATCGCCAGTGGGAGATTCTTGACTTTGTTTCTCATTTTTTGACCTCACTAACGATTTGACTTTTAGAAAAACCAAAAGCCGGTTCAGGTTCAAGAAATGAGAATGCATATCCTTCTCTAGCGAGTTGGTCCGCAGCTTAATTTCCTTGTACTCCTTTGTGCCTTGGCACCCATTTGAAGCTGACCCTGTTGTGTTTAGCCAGTTGCTTTAACGTTTGTTGACAGTCCCAAACTAGTTTGGATTTGACAAGGCAGCTGCTGAGAGGGTTTATTGCCGCTTGGCTGTCAGAGTTCCTTTCAGACTTCTTCGAAGACACTCGTAGGCGCAGAGTTCTATTGCATGCAGTTTGAAAGACAGTTGGGTCTTTTCCCAAGGTTTTAGAAAACCTATAGTTAGGGCCATAAATTCCCACCGCAGTCCCATGTGCTGTCTTTAATCCATCTGTAAACCAGATGGATAATTTGTGTTTTTCTTCAGGTGCTGATTGAGCGTCAGTGTGGCTATCTAGGTCCACCTCAAAGGAATGATCAAATTCGTACCTCACTTGCATGTAATCAACCGATTTTGCTGAAATCACCGTGCTACATTCCTTGAGGTTTCCCATGTGACCAGCGAAGTCTTCTTCTTTAAATTGTTTTAATTGCAGTAATCTAGAGGCTCATTGATCGCTTCCATCTTCACTAAAAGGTGGAGAGGAGTTAGACCTAACATTGCCTCCATTGCTGCTGTTGGGCAGGTGTTCATTGCGCCTGTTATGCCCAGACATGCATACCTTTAAACTATGTTCAGTTGGTTGTGTACTGTCTTTTTCATTATTTTTGGCCACCATACTAAAGAAGCGTATGTGATCAGGGGTGTAATTATCATCCTATATGACCAATAGATCATTTTCGGTTTCAGACCCCAGGTTTTGCTGAAAAATCTGCGGCATGTCCGGAACGCTGTCGTGGCTCGCTTGATTATTCTCGTCAAATGAGGATTCCAGGTGAGCTTTTGGTCTAGGACTATTCCTAGATATTTAGTCTCACTTGAGAATTGAGTTGAACTCCATGGTGGAAGCTGTTAGATTTAGCTTCCTTCTTTTCGTGAAAGGAACTATAATTGTTTTATTTGGGTTAACACTTAATTCTTGGTTTAAACACCAATTGTTAATGGTGTTCAAGGCTTTTTGCATTAAATCCGATAGGATTTTATCGTTTTTGCCCCTGATGATGACAGTAATATCATCTGCATAACCTACTGCTTCAACGCCTGAGTAATGCAGCATATTTAGAAGGTCATCAACCACGATGGACCACAGCAGTGGAGATGGAACACCTCCTTGGGGACAACCCCTTGCTGCGCTCACCGTGACTGGATTCTGGGATTCTGGATTCGTTGTGGGTTGCCTAAAGTTTAGGCCAGCACTTAGGCCACCCTTTCCGGGCCCATTGTGCTAGCTCACCGTGACTGAATCACTGCCTAGTGTTACTTTGATCCTCCTACCATCTAACATGGAGACAATCCAGTCGATGGTAGGTTTCTCAAAACCTTTTTGATAGCTGCTGCTTTTATGGATTCACATGAGGTGTTATCAAAAGCACCCTCTATGTCTATAAATCCACAAAGAGCTATTTCTTTGTTTGAGTGAGCACTTTCTATCTTTTTGACAAGATTGTGTAAGGCTGTCCCTGTGGACTTGCCTTCTTGATAGACAAATTGATCATCATGAAGCGGATTCTTTGACAGTACTTCGCTTCTAATGTGTTGGTTCATAATGTTCTCTACTGTTTTAAGGAGAAATGACGTTAGACTAATGGGTCTATATGATTTAGGCTGCGCAGACGGTCGCTTGGCTGCCTTTGGTATATAGACGACATTTACGTCTCTCCAGCTTATTTTTCCCACGACTCTCCAGCTTATTTTTCCTACGAGTTACCAAAGATTGTCATGGTGGAACACAATTCCTTTTCAATTTGCCAATTCCGGGCTTTTTTTATTATTGCTTTATCCAGTTTCATTGGCTGTTGGCAGTACACATTTGAATTGATTGTCTGGTTCCTTGGAAGCAGCTCAAAATACACAACACCTTTAAAATCTCACAAAGTTGACAGCATGATGCAATTCAGCTTCTGATGTGGTTTGTGCTGGTTCATCGTGCTTGGATCATGATCGTTTTCGAATGATGTTACTGTAGACGACTCATTTTTTATCACCAGTAATGATTCTTTTCAAGAAGGGATCATATTGATTCGTTGTATCAAATAAATATCTTTCAATTTATGCAGAACCCAAATGTCGAGCTTTTTAACGAGTCCAAGACATTTTAAGTGATTCTCAATGATTGTGTGTGGCAAATTTAACCTCACCAAAATCTCTCGAACAGTTATATGACGATCCTCTTCAATAATGGCATTAATTTGATTATTATCAACTTTAGTAGGTCGACCAGAGCGTTGGTCATCTTTGAGTGAAAAATCTCCAGAACGGAATTTCTTGAACCAATTCTGACAAGTGCGTTCTGTTATGCAATCACCACCATAAACTTCCCATATTTCTTTATGAGCCTCTGCAGCTTTCCGTCCTTAATAATAATAATAATAAAACTGACCCTCAACTATCAGATTGATGTGGTTTGTGCTGGTTCATCGTGCTTGGACCATGATCGTTTTCGAATGATGTTACTGCAGACGACTCATTTTTTTATCACCAGTAATGCTTCTTTTTAAGAAGGAATCATTTTCATTGCGCCTAAGATGCGTATCGCTAATATTGATTCGTTGTATCAAATGAATATCTTTCAATTTATGCGGAACCCAAATATCGAGCTTTTTAACGAGACCAAGACATTTTAAGTGATTCTCAGTGGTTATGTGTGATACATTTAACCTCACCGAAATCTCTCCAACACGACGATCCTCTTTACTAATGGCATTAATTTGATTATTATCAACTTTAGTAGGTCCACCAGAACGTTGGTCATCTTTGAGCGAAAAATCTCCAAAAAACGGAATTTCTTGAACCAATTCTGACAAGCGTTCTGTTATGCAATCACCACCATAAGCTTCACATATTTCTTTATGAGCCTCTGCAGCTTTCCGTCCTTAATAATAATAATAAAACTGACCCTCAACTATCAGACTGATGTGGTTTGTGCTGGTTCAACGTGCTTGGACCATGATCGTTTTCGAATGATGTTACTGCAGACGACTCATTTTTTATTACCAGTAATGATTTTTTTTTAAGAAGGGATCATTTTCATTGCACCTAAGATGCGTATCGCTAATATTGATTCGTTGTATCAAATGAATATCTTTCAATTTATGCGGAACCCAAATATCGAGCTTTTTAACGAGACCAAGACATTTTAAGTGATTCTCAATGGTTATGTGCGATACATTTAACCTTACCGAAATCTCTGCAACACGACGATACTCTTTACTAATGGCATTAATTTGATTATTATCAACTTTAGTAGGTCCACCAGAACGTTGGTCATCTTTGAGTGAAAAATCTCCAAAAAACGGAATTTCTTGAATCAATTCTGATAAGCGTTCTGTTATGCAATCACCACCATAAACTTCCCATATTTCTTTATGAGCCTCTGCAGCTTTCCGTTCTTAATAATAATAATAAAACTGACCCTCAACTATCAGATTGATGTGGTTTGTGCTGCTTCAACGTGCTTGGACCATGATCGTTTTCGAATGATGTTACTGCAGGACGACTCATTTTTTATCACCAGTAATGATTCTTTTTAAGAAGGGATCATTTTCATTGCGCCTAAGATGCGTATCGCTAATATTGATTCGTTGTATCAAATGAATATCTTTCAATTTATGCGGAACCCAAATATCGAAGCTTTTTAACGAGACCAAGACATTTTAAGTGGTTCTCAATGGTTATGTGTGATACATTTAACCTCACCGAAATCTCTCCAACACGACGATCCTCTTTACTAATGGTGCATTAATTTGATTATTATCAACTTTAGTAGGTCCACCAGAACGTTGGTCATCTTTGAGTGAAAAATCTCCAAAGAACGGAATTTCTTGAACCAATTCTGACAAGCGTTCTGTTATGCAATCACCACCATAAACTTCCCATATTTCTTTATGAGCCTCTGCAGCTTTCCGTCCTTAATAATAATAATAAAACTGACCCTCAACTATCAGATTGATGTGGTTTGTGCTGGTTCAACGTGCTTGGACCATGATCGTTTTCGAATGATGTTGCTGCAGACGACTCATTTTTTATCACCAGTAATGATTCTTTTTAAGAAGGGATCATTTTCATTGCGAACGAAATTACTTTCTTGCTAACCCAATAGACACAAGTGGTTGTCTGCAGTGACGGATCCGCGGAGGGTTCTTAGCCAATTTGGCATATTCTAAGGATCTTATGTTAAATTTAGACAAGCAAGTAAAACTATCGCAAGTCGATGTCTGCGAGTACTTCCACCGAACTTGCGTTGCGTAAACAGTGTCTGAAAGTGCTCTGAGACACCTTTGAATTTATTCATCGGTTTAGTGAATCTATTGTTCTGTTAAAATCAAATGAGAAATTATTTTATTTTGATACCTTTTTGGTGGAACGGACTCGTCCTTGGTTATCTTCAAAAGTTGAAATACAGAACTTGTCCCCTGAAACCATAAAGATAGATCTTTCTTGGTTTAAGGGGACAAGTTCTGTATTTCAATTTTATTTTGAAATATAACGTTATTGGACCTTGCGCAAAGTCGGTGGGAGTCAGCTAGTGAATAAAAAATTTGTACTTCTGTACGTCTATGTATTTTAACTGCCTAACAAAAAAATTTCTGACCAGAAAAAGATTTTGGTCCAATGGGGCAAGCAAAATAAACCCCCTTGCATTTGCATGCACTGTATCCTTCAGGATACCCTTACACTTTAAAAGCATCAGTTTCCAAATGATCAGATCACTTGCATCGAAGCGGATACAAATGGCACTTTTAACTGACGTTTCCCAATTTTGTATTTCATAAGGCGAAATACATGGTTCTTAAAAATATCTAAAAGGGTATTTTACTTACTTTTTAATTGGTATTTTTCCAGCTTTGTCCCTAATAAGCGTAAGTTTTGTGTAAGCCTTTTGAAGATACATAATAGTTGTGCCGTTGATTTGATTTAAATTATAAGCTAAATTCATAAGAGCATCAGTCCACAGCCTTGCAATTTCTTTCTTTGTACAACAAAAATTGATAAAGTTTATATTTACAAAATCATTGGCACAACAAACAGTTACCGTCTTCTCTTCCAGAGTATCTTGCAGACCCATGGTAACTATTTGCCTGAGTTTAGGGTCCTGAAACAAGGAAAAAAAACAATTATTAGTAAAATAACTGGGTTGAAATTTGTCATAATATGAATTAAGTCCAAGAAGATTCAAATCGATTTGAATCTCAATGACGTCGATGCATCTTTTGCTAATCTTTTTAGATTCGTACGCTTGAAAATGCCAGTTCTGCTGGCGCAAAACGTATCGCGTAATTATTTATTTAATTGCCGATGTGGTAAAGGGGTGAAACCTTCTTGGACTTAATCACAAGCCACAGTGTTTAGATCAGTGCTTTAGAGATAATATGAATTGGAAATTATATCTTTTGCAATATGCTATGGGGTCATATTTGGTTAGCAACGATGGTTTAGAACGATAATCGTTCCAAAAGTTAAAATACAAATCTTGTCCCCTGAAACCAAGAAAGATTAAAAAATACAACAGAGGTTGCTCTAACGCGTTTTGATAGCCAAGCTATCATCTTCAGAGGGATACTCTGAGAGATGTAGCTCTGAAGATGATAGCTTGGCTATCGAAACGCATTAGAGCATTATCTGTTGTATTTTTTAACTTTTCTTGGTTTCAAGGGACAAGATTTGTATTTCCATTTTTGAAGATAACCAAGGACCAGTCTGTTCCACCAAAAAATAATCTTCATGTAATATTTGCCCATTTTGGCGTAGAAAGGTTGCTCTAACGCGTTTCGACAGCAATTTTTGTTGTGTTTTTTAATCTTTCTTGATTTCAGGGGACAAGATTTGTATTTCAACAATAGGAATGTTCCCAAATGTTTTTACAAATAATAAACATATAATTTTGATGATGAACGGACTGGTCCTTGGTTATCTTCAAAAATTGAAATACAGAACTTGTTCCCTCAAACCAAGAACCAAGCTGTCATCTTCAGAAGAAACATATAAAATAATAATATAATAATAATAATATAATAAAATAAAATAACCGCGATAGAAAAATTGATTTTATGTAACTTTTCTCTGCACTAGTAGTAATGTTGTTAATGCACAAAATAAAAAAAAATTATAACATTGTGATGAATAGGATTTTAGGACAAGATCCAGATATTTCTTTTGTATATATGCAGTAAAAAAGATTTATAACACACTTCCAAACAAACTAGTAGTATGTAAAATCACATCCTACTGTCGTATCTTTAAAGGCTACATAAATATTTACTTATTTCTCGTTTCCAAGAAACATTTTGCACGAATTCATTAAACGTGTTCATCGTTGTTTCAAGACCAAGGTGTGTATCCATTAATTGGCATCAATGCTGATTTATATTGGTTTGCTACTATGCCAAAAAAAATGGCATGTTAAAGGAAAAGCAATTAAATGTAATATTTAATATACAGGACGAGTAATTGATTGTAGCAAGTAAACGAAGAGACAGAAAAAATCACCATAAGATGCTAAATGATTGATAGGTACATAAAAGTGCATCGCCTAAAAACTGCGTGATTTAAATGAGGCGTTTAGTGCAAAAGTGGTCCTAACCAACATATTCAGACATTTCTGGTCAGTTTATTTTACTCAGAACGTTGATATATGCAAGGGCAAGTCGTTGATGGTGCAACACTAACATATGTTCAATACTTCTGCTACTTAGCAGATGGTAGCAATCATATTTGTATTGACACAAATGAGACTTTTCCTTATCAAGTTTCTATGTATATCCATGGATTCACTTGGGCCATTTTTGCCTCATATAATTGTATGCAAGTAGAACCTAGACTGCAAATTCATGGAGCCCTCCAGGCGTGTATAGTGGCGAATCATAGGTAGCTGAACTACCAACAGTTGAAACACTGCCACTTAACGAAGCGGTTGCTCTCTAGAAAAGTTCCCAGAAGACAAGGATTCTAATGCAAGCTCTTTTAATCTTGTGTGATGTATTGCCAAGTTAACTTTTAAGAAAAAAAAAGGTCCCGATATTTATGTAAACTTATCAATATCAGTTTTTGAGGTGGACTGCCCCAATCGTTCGAGTGTGATATGGACAATTCGTTCGAGTTGTAAAATGAATTTTTTCCACGACTACGATCCACGAAAAACAATAAGATTTTAAAAAGAAAAAATTAAATAACAAAAAAGAGCATTTTAAAACAATTTATCAAAATGTTAATTGCGGCAATGACCACCATGTCTTAAATTTATCCCAACAAAATTCATATGTTTACGATGGTGGGCGAAACGTCGAACACTTTTAGTAATTCTTTGACATGGTCCAATCCCGAAAGAAGTATTTCCTGTACTGACTGGCCGTGGAACCCTTCGTTATCGCATGTTTACCCTTTGAAATCTGCGATAATAATGCCTTGCCACTTTTCGAATGTCAGGTGTGGTCTTTCATTATTAATAAATATTAAATTCATTCCCACACGACAACAAGCACCCAAACCATAAGTCAATTTGATAACTTATTCTATATAAAACGAATGATTTTGTAGAAATTTTATTTTTAAAACACGTAATTAATTATAAAAAAGTCCGTTTCGTATCGTATAATTTTGAGAATAATAAATTGCTGCTGTTAGTTACGTTTTCTTAAAATGTGCTTCATATTCATTCGTTAAGGTAAAAAAATAACTGCTCGCCTCGTTGAAAGCACAACATAAAAATTTCATTAATCCATTTTATCAATCCCACATAGATTAAATAA
>CM053326.1:47348529-47395208 GCA_028583605.1 Dastarcus helophoroides | reverse complement strand
TTTATTTTAGCAACTCTATCAAATTTCGAATTTATCCGAACATTGGAGCCCTGTTTTGAAATTTCAAAGTTTATTCTCAAAATTTCTCTGGAATTTTCTCTGGAAAAATTTCGAAAAGAGAAATTGTAAAAAATTGAAAGCTTAGAAAAAATTGTCGAACTTTAAAAAGCCAAAGTTTTTATGAAAATATTTACTTTTTTCTAATTCGACTTACTGGAAGATTTGACTTATTTCTCAAAAATTCATCTTTTGTCGATTTTTTAATAAAAAAGAAGGAAAAATTTGAAATAATTGGAGATGTTAAGTGAAATCGTTTTTGAAGATTTCGATCTTATTTTCAAAGTTTTCTTTTTTCGAAATTTAGATCTATTCTCAAATTTTACTTTTTCCAAAATTACATCTTCTCAACTTTGTTCTAAATTGCGGCTCTTTTTCCTATATTCCTTTTAAAATTCGTCCTTTAAAGTTCAACATTTTTCTCGAAACTGGAAGTTGTATCAACATTGTCTTTTTTTTGAAAATTATTTTAGCAACTCTATCAAATTTCGAATTTATCTGAACATTTGGAGCACTGTTCTCGAAATTTCAAATTTATTCGCAAAATTTCTCTGGAATTTTCTCTGGAAAAATTTCGAAAAGAGAAATTGTAAAAAATTGAAAGCTTAGAAAAAATTGTCGAACTTTTAAAAAGCCAAAGTTTTTATGAAACTATTTACTTTTTTCTAATTCGACTTACTGGAAGATTTGACTTATTTCTCAAAAATTCATCTTTTGTCGATTTTTAATAAAAAAGAAGGAAAAATTTGAAATAATTGGAGATGTTAAGTGAAATCGTTTTTAAGATTTCGATCTTATTTTCCAAGTTTTCTTATTTCGAAATTTATATCTATTCTCAAATTTTACTTTTTCCAAAATTACATCTTCTCGACTTTGTTATAAATTGCGGCTTTTTTCCTATATTCCTTTTAAAATTCGTCCTTTAAAGTTCAAAATTTTTCTCGAAACTGGAAGTTGTATCAACATTGTCTTTTCTTTGAAAATTATTTTAGCAACTCTATCAAATTTCGAATTTATCTGAACATTTGGAGCCCTGTTCTCGAAATTTCAAATTTATTCTCAAAATTTCTCTGGAATTTTCTCTGGAAAAATTTCGAAAAGAGAAATTGTAAAAAATTGAAAGCTTAGAAAAAATTGTCGAACTTTTAAAAAGCCAAAGGTTTTATGAAAATATTTATTTTTTTCTAATTCGACTTATTGGAAGATTTGACTTATTTCTCAAAAATTTATCTTTTGACAATTTTTTAATAAAAAAGAAGGAAAAATTTGAAATAATTGGAGATGTTAAGTGAAATCGTTTTTGAAGATTTCGATCTTATTTTCCAAGTTTTCTTTTTTCAAAATTTATATCTATTCTCAAATTTTACTTTTTCCAGAATTACATCTTCTTGACTTTGTTCTAAATTGCGGCTTTTTTCCTATATTCCTTTTAAAATTCGTCCTTTAAAGTTCAAAATTTTTCTCGAAACTGGAAGTTGTATCAACATTGTCTTTTCTTTGAAAATTATTTTAGCAACTCTATCAAATTTCGAATTTATCTGAACATTTGGAGCCCTGTTCTCGAAATTTCAAATTTATTCTCAAAATTTCTCTGGAATTTTCTCTGGAAAAATTTCGAAAAGAGAAATTGTAAAAAATTGAAAGCTTAGAAAAAATTGTCGAACTTTTAAAAAGCCAAAGTTTTTATGAAAATATTTACTTTTTTCTAATTCGACTTATTGGAAGATTTGACTTATTTCTCAAAAATTCATCTTTTGTTGATTATTTAATAAAAAAGAAGGAAAAATTTGAAATAATTGGAGATGTTAAGTGAAATCGTTTTTGAAGATTTCGATCTTATTTTCCAAGTTTTCTTTTTTCGAAATTTATATCTATTCTCAAATTTTACTTTTTCCAAAATTACATCTTCTCGACTTTGTTCTAAATTGCGGCTTTTTTCCTATATTCTTTTTAAAATTCGTCCTTTAAAGTTCAAAATTTTTCTCGAAACTGGAAGTTGTATCAACATTGTCTTTTCTTTGAAAATTATTTTAGCAACTCTATCAAATTTCGAATTTATCTGAACATTTGGAGCCCTGTTCTCGAAATTTCAAATTTATTCCCAAAATTTCTCTGGAATTTTCTCTGGAAAAATTTCGAAAAGAGAAATTGTAAAAAATTGAAAGCTTAGAAAAAATTGTCGAACTTTTAAAAAGCCAAAGTTTTTATGAAAATATTTACTTTTTTCTAATTCGACTTATTGGAAGATTTGACTTATTTCTCAAAAATTCATCTTTTGTTGATTATTTAATAAAAAATAAGGAAAAATTTGAAATAATTGGAGATGTTAAGTGAAATCGTTTTTGAAGATTTCGATCTTATTTTCAAAGTTTTCTTTTTTCGAAATTTATATCTATTCTCAAATTTTACTTTTTCCAAAATTACATCTTCTCGACTTTGTTCTAAATTGCGACTTTTATCCTATATTCTTTTTAAAATTCGTCCTTTAAAGTTCAAAATTTTTCTCGAAACTGGAAGTTGTATCAACATTGTCTTTTCTTTGAAAATTATTTTAGCAACTCTATCAAATTTCGAATTTATCTGAACATTTGGAGCCCCGTTCTCGAAATTTCAAATTTATTCTCAAAATTTCTCTGGAATTTTCTCTGGAAAAATTTCGAAAAGAGAAATTGTGAAAAATTGAAAGCTTAGAAAAAATTGTCGAACTTTTAAAAAGCCAAAGTTTTTATGAAAATATTTACTTTTTTCTAATTCGACTTATTGGAAGATTTGACTTATTTCTCAAAAATTCATCTTTTGTCGATTTTTTAATAAAAAAGAAGGAAAAATTTGAAATAATTGGAGATGTTAAGTGAAATCGTTTTTAAAGATTTCGATCTTATTTTCCAAGTTTTCTTTTTTCGAAATTTATATCTATTCTCAAATTTTACTTTTTCCAAAATTACATCTTCTCGACTTTGTTCTAAATTGCGGCTTTTTTCCTATATTCCTTTTAAAATTCGTCCTTTAAAGTTCAAAATTTTTCTCGAAACTGGAAGTTGTATCAACATTGTTTTTTCTTTGAAAATTATTTTAGCAACTCTATCAAATTTCGAATTTATCTGAACATTTGGAGCCCCGTTCTCGAAATTTCAAATTTATTCCCAAAATTTCTCTGGAATTTTCTCTAGAAAAATTTCGAAAAGAGAAATTGTAAAAAATTGAAAGCTTAGAAAAAATTGTCGAACTTTTAAAAAGCCAAAGTTTTTATGAAAATATTTACTTTTTTCTAATTCGACTTATTGGAAGATTTGACTTATTTCTCAAAAATTCATCTTTTGTCGATTTTTTAATAAAAAAGAAGGAAAAATTTAAAATAATTGCAGATGTTAAGTGAAATCGTTTTTGAAGATTTCGATCTTATTTTCCAAGTATTTTTTTTTCGAAATTTATATCTATTCTTAAATTTTACTTTTTCCAAAATTACATCTTCTCGACTTTGTTCTAAATTGCGACTTTTATCCTATATTCTTTTTAAAATTCGTCCTTTAAAGTTCAAAATTTTTCTCGAAACTGGAAGTTGTATCAACATTGTCTTTTTTTTGAAAATTATTTTAGCAACTCTATCAAATTTCGAATTTATCTGAACATTTGGAGCCCTGTTCTCGAAATTTCAAATTTATTCCCAAAATTTCTCTGGAATTTTCTCTGGAAAAATTTCGAAAAGAGAAATTGTAAAAAATTGAAAGCTTAGAAAAAATTGTCGAACTTTTAAAAAGCCAAAGTTTTTATGAAAATATTTACTTTTTTCTAATTCAACTTATTGGAAGATTTGACTTATTTCTCAAAAATTTATCTTTTGACAATTTTTTAATAAAAAAGAAGGAAAAATTCGAAATAATTGGGGATATTAAGTGAAATAGTTTTTAAAGATTTCGATCTTATTTTCCAAGTTTTCTTTTTTCGAAATTTATATCTATTCTCAAATTTTACTTTTTCCAAAATTACATCTTCTCGACTTTGTTCTAAATTGCGGCTTTTTTCCTATATTCTTTTTAAAATTCGTCCTTTAAAGTTCAAAATTTTTCTCGAAACTGGAAGTTGTATCAACATTGTCTTTTCTTTGAAAATTATTTTAGCAACTCTATCACATTTCGAATTTATCTAAACATTTGGAGCCCTGTTCTCGAAATTTCAAATTTATTCCCAAAATTTCTCTGGAATTTTCTCTGGAAAAATTTCGAAAAGAGAAATTGTAAAAAATTGAAAGCTTAGAAAAAATTGTCGAACTTTTAAAAAGCCAAAGTTTTTATGAAAATATTTACTTTTTTCTAATTCGACTTATTGGAAGATTTGACTTATTTCTCAAAAATTCATCTTTCGTCGATTTTTAATAAAAAAGAAGGAAAAATTTGAAATAATTGGGGATATTAAGTGAAATCGTTTTTGAAGATTTCGATCTTATTTTCCAAGTTTTCTTTTTTCGAAATTTAGATCTATTCTCAAATTTTACTCTTTCCAAAATTACATCTTCTCGACTTTGTTCTAAATTGCGGCTTTTTTCCTATATTCCTTTTAAAATTTGTCCTTTAAAGTTCAAAATCTTCCTCGAAACTGGAAGTTGTATCAACATTGTCTTTTCTTTGAAAATTATTTTAGCAACTTTATCAAATTTCGAATTTATC
Source organism: Dastarcus helophoroides (assembly GCA_028583605.1). Classification (NCBI taxonomy): domain Eukaryota; kingdom Metazoa; phylum Arthropoda; class Insecta; order Coleoptera; family Bothrideridae; genus Dastarcus; species Dastarcus helophoroides. The sequence continues at coordinate 47,390,487 of CM053326.1, read as the reverse complement.
TGAACATTTGGAGCCCCGTTCTCGAAATTTCAAATTTATTCTCAAAATTTCTCTGGAATTTTCTCTGGAAAAATTTCGAAAAGAGAAATTGTAAAAAATTGAAAGCTTAGAAAAAATTGTCGAACTTTTAAAAAGCCAAAGTTTTTATGAAAATATTTACTTTTTTCTAATTCGACTCATTGGAAGATTTGACTTATTTCTCAAAAATTCATCTTTTGTTGATTTTTTAATAAAAACGAAGGAAAAATTTGAAATAATTGGCGATGTTAAGTGAAATCGTTTTTGAAGATTTCGATCTTATTTTCCAAGTTTTCTTTCTTCGAAATTTAGATCTATTCTCAAATTTTACTTTTTCCAAAATTACATCTTCTCGACTTTGTTCTAAATTGCGGCTTTTTTCCTATATTCCTTTTAAAATTCGTCCTTTAAAGTTCAAAATTTTTCTCGAAACTGGAAGTTGTATCAACATTGTCTTTTCTTTGAAAATTATTTTAGCAACTCTATCAAATTTCGAATTTATCTGAACATTTGGAGCCCCGTTCTCGAAATTTCAAATTTATTCCCAAAATTTCTCTGGAATTTTCTCTGGAAAAATTTCGAAAAGAGAAATTGTAAAAAATTGAAAGCTTAGAAAACATTGTCGAACTTTTAAAAAGCCAAAGTTTTTATGAAAATATTTACTTTTTTCTAATTAATTTTTCTATTGGAAGATTGACTTATTTCTCAAAAATTCATCTTTTGTCGATTTTTTAATAAAAAAGAAGGAAAAATTTGAAATAATTGGAGATGTTAAGTGAAATCGTTTTTGAAGATTTCGATCTTATTTTCCAAGTTTTCTTTTTTCGAAATTTATATCTATTCTCAAATTTTACTTTTTCCAAAATTACATCTTCTCGACTTTGTTCTAAATTGCGGTTTTTTTCCTATATTCTTTTTAAAATTCGTCCTTTAAAGTTCACAATTTTTCTCGAAACTGGAAGTTGTATCAACATTGTCTTTTTTTTGAAAATTATTTTAGCAACTCTATCAAATTTCGAATTTATCTGAACATTTGGAGCCCTGTTCTCGAAATTTCAAATTTATTCCCAAAATTTCTCTGGAATTTTCTCTGGAAAAATTTCGAAAAGAGAAATTGTAAAAAATTGAAAGCTTAGAAAAAATTGTTGAACTTTTAAAAAGCCAAAGTTTTTTAGAGAAGAAGAAAATAAAAAAATTGCATTTTTGAAATTTCTCTGGAAAATTGCAAATTTTTTGTCGAAATTTCCAGCTTTTCTTAAAATTTTGACTTTCTCCTTAACATTCTTTCAACTTACGAATCAATAGTCAGATTGCTGTCAAATTTATACACGTATCGTTTGAAGGTTAGTACTAAATAAAAATCATATGGAAAAATTGTAGTAACGCCATCTATGTGTCATCCTATGGACTTCTTGAATGGACTGGTACAAGACAGTCGGAGACAGCAAATTCTTGTGCCAGCTTGACACTGTGTCTATGGAGAATCTTTTTTCTATAGAACTTCCAAGGTGTGGAATTCGTTACCGAGGAAAATTTTCCCCATTCTATCCCTTTTTTTTTGGTGGAACATGTCCTTGGTTATCTTCAAAAATTGAAATACAAATCTTGTCCCCTGAAACCAAAAAACAGAAAACACAACAAAGGTTGCTCTAACGCGTTTCAATAGCCAATCTGTTTTTTAATCTTTTTTGGTTTTTGGGGACAAGATTTGTATTTCAATTTTACAACCTATCCTTGTTTAAGAAGACGATTCGTCGTCATCATGTTTCCGCATGCTACTCGCGGTGCTTTGAAAGTATGATGGGGTTGCCCTTTGCGAGTGAGCATAAAAAAATCAATAATTTAAATCTTTAAGTTTCAAATGGTATATTGTATTAGTCGGATTTGCTTTCAATTCGAATTCTATCAAGCAGCACATTAATTATTCTCACGCGTAAATTTGGTAGTTGGAGAAATTTATCGGTCAACCTCGGGCGAGTTTGATTAGGAAATGACCATGAAAATTAGTCGTTGCAAGATTGATCGTTTGACCAATTTCTTGGTAAATTATAGGAGAACATGCAACTTCCTACGCTCTTACGCCCTTAAAATTAGGAAGCCTTTACCTTAGTGGTGACCTCGTATATAAATAACTTCCCGACAACTGTGAACTTGTTACTGGTTTTGATTTATTACAAATGAATACGCGCTACGTCGAATTAACCTGAAGAAGGCTGCTTTTCTGAAATATTTTTCCTTTTAAAATATCGCTGGCAATACTTTATTTACATTTGCTAACAATAGTTTATTTTTAGATGTAATATAAGGGGATTTTATATTTTTAGAATCTGTCATCGCTTGAGTAAAGTTTTCTTAATGTTTTAACCATCTGTACTCTATAATATTTCTATATAATCTGATTTTGAGAGCAAAAATTAAGAAGGCCCATTAAATAAGATTTCTAATTTCTACAGTTGATGACAACGATAGAACTACACCCACGAATGCAGAAATTCGCTCTTAATTGGTTTAACGCTTTAATCAACGTTAAAGAAATATTAATATTTTGGATCGTTATTGAAAAAATTGTACAAAATACTCTATTAACTGATATCAAAGGTTGCATTTATGCGAAAGGTATTATTAGATCGAAACATGGAAGTAATCTGATGACTTGTATTCCAAATATACTGTTACACTGCCCCCCTCTTACGACTGATCGTCCAGATCATTTCCAATCAGTCACTTCGCCACTATATTTGTAGTCTGTTGAGGTGTACCACTTTCATCTTAATCCTGGGGCTACGCTAGATCCTGTATACCAAGTCGTTGATCCTCTTCAGCAGTTTGTAGGGCCTTCTTAAGATGGCGTAAACTTCCTCCGCTAAGGGTTGTAGAGCCATACCAATTGGTCCATGGTTGTAAAATTGAAATACAAATCTTGTCCCCTGAAACCAAGTAAGAGTATCTCCTGAAACCAAGAAAAAGAAACCAAGAAAGAGTATATCTGAAGATGATAGCTTGGCTAACGGAACGCGTTGTTGTGTTTTTTAATCTTTCTTGGTTTTAGGAGACAAGATTTGTATTTCTATTTTTGAAGATAACCAAGGACCAGTCCGTTCTACCATATCTTGTCTTCATCCGGTCCGTTGCCAAGTTGATCTTCGTCTATACCAAGGCATGTGTCCCCAATATGGTTTCCCTCAAGCCGTCTACGAAGCTCATCGTCTCCTTGGGGGTCTCCGTTGGTGATCCAAACATCAGCAACACGGAAGCCGTAGTTCACTTCCGAAGATCACTTTTGCCGAAGTCTGACCCGTAGTTTCATGAGTTGCCGCGCGATACACCATTAGAAACAGTGGCAGTTGTCGGTCCCAGTCTGACTGATGCTTGGAAACGACCTTCGAAAGATGTTCCTGTTAAATTTTTCCACCAGTCCATCAGACTACGGATGAAGAGATGTCGTTCGAGTTTTCTTTATTCCAAGAAGACCGCACACCTTTTAGAAGACCCCAGATTCGAAGTTCCTTCCTTGGTCCGAGTGTAGTTCCAAGGGAACACCAAATCGACATGTGAAGTTGTCCACAAAAACCCTTGCAACTAAGCTTTCTGGTTCGGAATGGCGTAAGCTTCGGGCCATTTACTGAAATAGACCATGGCCACCAGTTGTTTTCATCGTCTGATGCTGGAAATGGTTCCGCCACATCGATTGCACTTGCACCAGCCGTGTGCTGTTGTGTTCACCTTATACTTGCAGCTTCCGCTAAAAGTAATAAGTATACAAATCGCCCTTAACACATCCGTTATGCTCCATTGCTTAGAAACCGCAACCCTACCGGAAGGGACATCTGGTTATTAATTCTAAGTCTTGTTTTTCCTTAATAGCTGATCTCCGAGATTTCTTATTTTTTATTACTGGCCACCAAATATCCCCAGAATATCAAATGATTTTCATTCTTTAATTATAATTCAGATGTTCACGTTTCTCCAATGGTTCTTCCAAACTTTTACCACTTAACTGCCCTTTGTTTCCTAAGTTAGAACCTAAAAGCTATCATTTCATTTGATCCCAAATAGAGGGGATTGCAGAAGTTTATAAAAAGCTCTTTCTTCTATAGCAAGTCAGTAGTGGTTATTATCATACAGTAGTAGTTACTACGTGAACTTTGCAATTGCAGTCTATTTTTCATTAGATTCTAATGAAATTATATTTCAATTGCATCGTAATAAACTTGTGTATATTCGTATATACAAGGCATATTATCTCAGCAGAGAGTAATGCTTCAATTAGCAATGAGAGAAAATGTTTGCGTAATAAACAGTTAAAAGTCAGTTACAAGTCACCCAATGGAGGTTTGCTCTCTTGGATACTTATAGGACTGACTAACGGCTTTAAATTGGAAGTCTATACAACCACCGTACCATGCTGACGAGGCCAAGGAAAGCCCAAACTAGTCTATGGTTGCGGTTATACATATTTTCAATTTTAAGCACGTTTAACTGTTTAATTACAGAACATTTAATTGGTCATTTGTCAAAATAGTAGTTATTATCATACAGTTGTAGTCATTATCATTTTTTTTAAAGTTTAATCCATTCGCAAAGGGTAACCCCATTGTGCTTTCAAAGCACTGCGAGTAGGATGCGGAAACAAGGATAGATGGCGATGAACCACCTTCTTAAACAAGGATAGGTTGTAATTTTTGGGAAAAATTCCTTTCGCTAACAAGCTGGAAGTTCTACCGAAAAAAGAGTCTCCGTAGACACTGTGTCAAGCTGGACCGCGCAGGAATTTGCTGTCTCCGACTGTCTAGTATGCCTCAAGAATCTTGCCCTTGGGGGGATGAATCCTATTAGTCCCTGCGAGCGTCTTCCATGATAGTACTTGTAGAAAAGAGAGAAGTCACCAACCAGACGTCTGTGCTCTAGTGTTTCGGGAGAATCGGTCTCGTCATAAATTAGGCGAAACTCTCGTCATAAATTAGGCGAATCGCTCTTTTTTGAATTGAATCCAAGAGAGCTAAAGTGTGTTTTAGGGCTGAACTCCAAACATGAGAATCGTATTGGCTAGTGTTGCCCTAACTTGAGCTTTGTATAGTGTCAATAGCTGATGAGATGTGAAGTACTTTTTAGCTCTAAAAAGAAAGCCTAGCTTCTAAGAGGTGGATTTGGCAATGGCGCGAACATGATAGGTCCCAAGAGGGGTTAGTGCTCGCATTCACTCCTAGGTTAGGTAGATTAGATCCCATCGGAAGGATTTTACCGTCCATTAGTATGTTTGTTGCATTTGCCATCTTTCTTGCAGCTTCATGATTCCGCGCTCATAGAATTTCTGATCCTTTTCAGAAAAAAACCGAACCAAGTGCGATTTAAGGTCATCATCATTTGGGAAGAGTTCTGCAAACTACGAAATAAAGGGTAATCGGATTGTGCTAGGTTAGGGCGGTATGGGGGATGCGACATCACTTCCCAACCAAGCTCCAATTATTTCCCACGAGTTACCGAAGATGTACGAGGTCTAGTATTGTCGCGGTGCAACGATTTGTCAATTCTGGGCTTTTTTCTTTCTCTCTTTTCTTTGCTTCATCCAGTTTCGTTAGCTGTTGGCAGTACACATCTGAATTAATTGTCTGGTTCCTTGGAAGCAGCTCAAAAAAATCCCTTGATGTTTTCTTGGAGAAAACCGCGGTCTGAGTTTTTTTGTAGTCATTATCATATACTTATTTAGTCATTACATATTTTTTCCGACCAAGTTCTATCTATAAGTGTTTTTCAATTTAAAATAAAATTAAAATGAGTAAAGTGCGACTGTTGATTGTGTGCAATCTGCAAGAATCCCAACAGTGCCCGACAGACAACATTTCAAAAACCATCCGTCTTTTGTCAAACTACGTTTGTAACTTCAAAAATGACTCGGTTTTCAGACAAAATTTCGTACCCTATTTTACCCGCTTAGGGGATTAATTTCCAAAAACGCTGATTGTGAAAGTTAATTTATAAATAAAAGCCTAAACTTTGTGTCATGTTTCCAACATCAAAAATGACGAACTTCCATGCAAACTTTTATCCCCTTAGGGACTGAATTTTCAAAAATTCTTTCTTGCGATTCGGGCGTACAAAAATAACCTTCATTAAAAGAACAAAAAATACCTTGGAAAGCAACCAATTGTGGAAGATAAGTTATAACCTATAAGTTTTTTTTAATTTTAATCCACCCGCAAAAGGTAACCCCATTATGCCTTCAAAGCACTGCGAGTAGGATGCGGAAACAAGGATGGAGGACGATGAACCGTCTTCTTAAACAAGGATAGGTTGTAATTTTTGGGGAAAATTCCTTTTGGTAACGAGTTTCATAGCTTGGAAGTTATATAGAAAAAAGAGTCTCCGTAGACAGAAGTCCTCACTGTGTCAAGCTGGACCGCACAGGACAGTCTTCGACTGTCTTGTGTGTCTCAAGAATTTTGCCCTTGGGGGGATCAATCCTATTAGTTCCTACGAGCATTTTTCATGACGGTACTTTCTGAAAAGAGACAAGTCACCAACCATCCGCCTGTGCTCTAGTTTCGCGAGAATCGGTCAAACTCTCGTCATCAATTGGGCGAATCGCTTTTCTTTGAATTGAATCCAAAAGAGCTAAAATGTGCTTTGGAGCTAAACTCCAAGCATGAGAACAGTATTGGCTAGTGTTGGCCTAACTTAAGCTTTAAATAGGGGAGTAGCTGATGAGATGTGAAGTACTTTTTAGCTCTCAAAAGAAAACTTAGCTTCTGAGAGACGGGTTTGGCAAACTCGCTCTCTCACAGTCCATATTACTTAGATATGGTTTTAATTTATCCATTTTATGATCATATATAACAACCCCTAATACTGCTCTCGTTATTACTGGTAAAGTTGTGAAATTATTTATTAAAAATGTGTTAGGATTACTAAGGTGCCCGAGGGTCTTTGAAGTTGACATAACTCTTTAATAAATAATTTAGGAACAAGTCTCAGTTCGAGATGTTTGGTCGGTTATCTCTAAATTTATAATAAGATCCCAAACCCTCCGTTCCCTATTTGGGCATAAAAGAATCATTTGAAAAGTTAAGTTGTTTGCAAACACTCCCTTTAATTGATTAGTTGATTTCACTTTAGCTGGAGAGATAATAGGTACAACTGGTTTTGTTTTTATTTTCAAGAATTCGTACGAAGGAAAATGAAAAATTAATACTTCATCCCACTTTGTAAACAAGCGTAAGGGTTGTTTAAACAGGAAAATTGAAACAGCTACCGAGGGTAGTGCGATCTGGGGTAAATAAGAAGAGCAATCAAAAAACAAATCAAAATAAAGTATCAGTGAATGGTGGCAAAAAAGGGCGCGTAACATGACTTACGACTGGTGCCATAGAACATAAACAATATGCACGCTGCTATAGGGATGTTGAAAAACCTATATCAAATGCAAAAACTAAAACAGATAATGACCAAAGTAAGAAAGACCAGAATTTGGGATACAGTAGTATCGCGTAATATTAAAGATTTCTTGTGCAAACGAGTAATGATGAAAAATGCTCGTCTAATCTACTCTCGTAGTAATGGAATAGAGAAATCTCTCAGCATGCACTTGAAGCATATCAAGTAAAGTATGTGCCGCTTTTGAAACTCCTCTAGCTCGACGGCGTATAATCTGTTTAATATTATTGATCTCAACCAGAAGCGCTAATTAGCACCTCATAACTTAAAAAAACATTTAATACTCTAATTGTTGTATATAATATGATCTTTAATGACTATGACAAATTTATATTTTAAACAGTTAACAAAACGAAATTGGACTAAAAGCTTCTTTTTTTTTAATTGGGGTTTTTCTCGACAGGAGGAGGTAAAATCTACTGAATAACACTTTAACATTGACCATGATAATGTAACAGTCCATTCAAAAAGTCCATAGGATGACACATATATGGTGTTACTAGAATTTTTTCCATATGATTGTTATTTAGAACTAACCTTTAAACCATACGTGTATAAATTTGACAGCAATCTGACTATTGATTCGTGAGTTATAGCATTTTGTGTGAAAAAATTTGTGATTGAAAAAAAAAATGGAAAAAAGTGAATTTCGAGTTTTCATAAAGCATTGCTTTTTAAAGAAAAAAAATACTGTGGAAGCCAAACAATGACTTGATAAACATTATCCGAACTTTGCTCCATCGAGACAAATGGTAGAGAGGTGGATTGCTGAATTTCAAGGTGGTAGTACCAGCACAAATGATGCAGGGCGCAGTGGAGGTCCAAATGAGGCTGTCATTCCAGAAAACATAAAAAAAATCCACAAATTGGTTATGAACGATCGCAAATTGGAGGTGCACGAGTTAGCTGACATTGTAAAGATGTCAAAAGGTAGTGTTTTTACCATTTTACACGAATATTTGGGTATGCGAAAGCTCTGTGCAAAGTGGGTGCCGCGTAAGCTCACAGTCGACCAAAAACGACAACGAATCGACGCTTCAGAGGAGTGTTTGGAGCTGTTAAGCTGCAATAAAATGGAATTCTATCGTCGATATGACAATGGATGAGATATGGCTTCACTATTAGACACCCCAGAATCCAAAAGGCAGTCAGCTGAGTGGACAGCAGTCGACGAACTGAATAAAAAGGGAGCAAAGACGCAACAGTCGGTCGGTAAGGTGATGGCTTCTGTATTTTGGGATGCGAACGGAATAATATTCATCGACTATCTCCAAAAAGGAACCACCATCAACAGCGACTATTACTGTGCACTTTTGGATCGATTGAAGGCTGAAATCGCAAAGAAGCGGTCACATTTGCAAAAGAAAAAAGTGTTGTTTCACCAAGACAATGCACCGTGTCACAAATCGATGTAAGCGATGGCAAAATTGAATGAATTGGACTCCAAATTGCTTACTCACCCACCGTATTCTCCAGATTTAGCCCCCAGCGACTTTTTTCTGTTTTCAGATCTCAAGAGAATGCTTGTTGGAAAGAAATTTAAGTCCAATAATGAAGTAATCGCTGAAACTGAGAGCTATTTGGACGAGAAAGAGAAATCGTACTATAAAAGTGGTATCGAAAAGTTGGAAAATCACTATACTCGTTGTATCGCCCTCGAAGGTAATTATGTTGAATAATAAAATCGAGTTTGGTCAAAATTTTGTTTTTTTCTTACTTATCCTGCGGACTTATGAATGACCTGGTAGTTGTACGCTGGACGATGACTAAATTTGTTTAAATGTAAATTATTGAAATAACCCATTATAACTTTTTTATAATTAATTTTTAACGCTGAATAAAAATCTTTGAAAATTTATTTTCGAGTCACAAATTGGATTCGATCAACTTGAAAAAAACCTAAAATTGACGAGACAGGCGAGCCTAATTTATGATAAAGTCGAAAATGTAAGAGACAGTAAATTTCTAAAAAAAAAAAGAATTCTATAAAATAATATTGTACAATTTGGAGATTACAGTTGAAATAAAAAAAAAAGTCAATACGTCCAGAAAATGTCGTGGCCACAGAGGTTAGCGGACATAATCCTTGTGAAATTTATTTGGAAAGTGCAGAATTTATTTACCCAAGCAACACTGAATGGTATATAAACGTTTTTTAAAGTTAAAATAAACGCAATTTAAATTTAATAAACGTTTATTATACTAATCAATGTTGCTTGGGTAGTTTTTTAGATTGCAGTAAATATAGGGGAGAGTGGGTAGGAATGGGTCACAGGAGGAATGGGTTATTTCAATTTTAATTGGAGAATATTAGTTTTATGTGTCGTTATTTGGCCTATAAATGGCGCTGTTGATAAGTAAATTGTCACTTTAGTTGCAGCCGTGTCAAAGTTTTGTGTTCAGTGTTATGAACAACTAGCGTTTTTTACTGATAAAAATAAGTTTTTCTATTTTAATTATAAGTGTAATAATTTCCTTAATCACATAATATTCCCAGAAATTGATTTATTCATATTAATAGTATATTATAAAGTACTAATTAATACTAGAAATATGTCGATAAGTATTCTTACATTTAAGTAGAGTGATTTTATAGATATATAAGTGTACATGCAGGAGGAATGGGTTCCCACAAGGCAGGAGGTTTGGGTCGTGACTTAGTGTTGGGTTGCTACATAGCAATCTGCTACTTTGACACTGCTACTTATTGAGTAGCAGTTGGAACAGTTATCAGTTCCTAAAAGTAACTGCTACTTTTGGAACATATAGATCTTTCAGTCGCAGTTGTTACACTTTACGTTACCCAAGCTACCTGCTACTTTACTTACTTGACTCGATTAATTCCGTGTACTTTCGGTTCGTTTGCTTAGGGAATTGTAGGCTTTATCATTGTTTCTTTCCTATAGTCGGAAGCATCTTAGAATTCTAGTGATATTTCAAAATGAACATTTTGTTCGTATTCAGCGTATTTCTTGTGAAAAATAATAAGTGGTGTTGATAATCATGAAGCTTATTTTTATGTTTTTATCCTTCTTTGCCTTTAATTAGTTACTATTAGAAGATTATGTCAAATTAAAATAGCTCAATTATACTTTATATTTTATTTTAAGATTAATTGTATTAAAAAAATGCCAAGAAAATATTAGTACATAATACATATATAAATTAAACCATAACTCAAAAGATGCACTTCTACTCCTATATTATGCCAAATTAATATATTATAACTAACCTAACTTAAAAAGGGGGATCTGCAAATATAAAATAAATTTAAATATCTGTCTATTTCTTATTACAAACCACACTATCATTTACATGTAAAAACATATTTTTTTTCACTTTTTTTAAACTTAACCTATTTCTTCTTTCAATTAACAATTGTCCTGTCTTAGAAAACACACGTTCACAAGGCACCGAAGTGGCAACAGTTCCAAATTTTACTTTTACTACTTTTGCTCAATTTGGAAAAGTGAAGGCATTATTTTTCCACCATTTTAATGGATCATCTTCTCGGTGCAACAATGGTTCTTCTAAATATTTTTGAATCTCTACTACGGCTAGTGACTTTTTATTGATAGAAGAGGCTGTTTTACTACAAATTCGTTTATCAAAAACATTCTAGATAAAAAATTCGTCTTGAGATTCTTGAGAGGTAGATGACCCAATTGTTTCTGGATCAATTGTCTCATCTGTTTCTTGTAAAATTTTAAGTAGATAATAAAGAACTAGTTCTTTTGCCCTTTGAGCAATATTTTCTGACTGAAAGCCAATATCTTTAAATCTTGGGTCCAAAAATGTAGCAACAATTAATGTGCGATTTTGCTCCAAATCAGGGAATCTTTCATTTAGGGAAGTTTGAAGACTGACGATAGCTTCTTTTGATGTATTACTGAAATTGTTACTGGCTGACATTTTTTCGTAGACCTCCCTCAATACTTTTGTTAAAATAATAATCAAAGAAAGTGTTATGTATTTTTCCCCCGACATCATTTTAGTAACGTATTCCAACGGTTTCAAAATTTTGCTTAATTCGGAAATGAAGCTCCACTCGTCTACGCTAATTACTGGAAAACTTAGATTTAATAATGCTAGGCTGCTTCGGATGGCCTCTTCTAATTCCACAAATCTTTGTAGCATGTAGTATGTTGTTCCATCTTGTAGCAACATCCAAAATAAGTTTTTTCTCCTCTTTATCTTGTTGCCTAAGGGTTTCTTTTAATTTTAAGGTTGCCTTTAAACTTCGCTTAAAATGAACAATTGTTTCCCTAACTTTGGTAACAGTACCTTGTATATTTGCGATTTTCAAGATATCACGCACTACTAAATTGATTGTGTGAGCATAACAACCAAAATGATTTATTTTTAAAACACCTTTTATTGCTTTAACAACTGTTTGCAGCATTGTCCGAAATGAATAAAATTATATTATTTTTTTCAATTTTCCATTCCACCAATATTTTTTCTATTTCTCTTGCCAAATTTTCACTGGTATGAGAATCTTCGAACCCTCTACATTCTAACATTACCGATGTGGGCTCAAAATCATTGATGAAGTGTGCTGTTACCGCAATTACACTTTCGGTATTTCTGGAGGTCCAACAATCTAGTATTTAATGTAAATGATTTTGACTGCTGAATTAACGATTTTGTTTTTGTGCACACTTCTTCATAAGCAGCTGGAAGCAGCACATTTGAAAGTGTTTTTCGGCTTGGCATGTTGTAGGAAGGATTTAGTCCTTGCAAAAACGCCCGAAATCCTTTATCCTCTGAAATTGATAGTGGTTGAAAATCTTTTACAATCAATTGAATTAAAAGTTTATCAAGTCTTTTTTGGGTAGAAACACAAATATTGCGAGGCACAAAGGTTAAAATAGATGACTGCGTTGATTTTCTTACTAGTGATTCTACGCCTGTTTCCTCATCCTCAGTTGACTTTGAAGTTGAAGGTTGCGGATCCTTGAAACCTGTTAATGTTTCATCTGAAGTCTGCGAAAAAGTAGGTGTTAACCGGAGTCTCTCAATTTTTTCAAACTGTATTGTGGGATGCCTTCTTTCTATGTGTTTTTTTATATTTGTAGTGGTAGATTTGCAGGAAAAGACATAATTACACATATTGCACTTGGGCTTGCCCGCACTGTCTTCTTTAAAGAAATTCCAAATTTCGGACTTTTTTCTTTTGTAACTCATTTTAGTTTGATATATATGAATTGAAATACGAAGAAAAATGTCCGTAACGCAAACTAAAACCAAATGTGTGAATGTTAGGTATACATACTGATCACGAAAACGAACCGAACTTAAACAGCTGAACAAGTAAACTAGATTCATTTAAAGGAATGAACTATATTAAAAGCTTAAAAATAAACCACTTCATTTTTTCCCATAAGTGTGGTGGATGATATCTATATTTCAATTAAAAACAAATATTTTTCTTACTATTTTTCCTTCATTAAAATAGCATCGCTTTATCACCACTTAAAACATTTGTAGCAAGTGCATCTTTTCACCTTATTCTGTCATTAATGTGTGCAGGACATTGGGATGCTTTCAAATAACATGCACTTTTTTTAAACTTAAACAGAAGAAATATTGCCTAATCGAAAATAATATTCAAGTAATCTACCAATTACGTATTATATCTAATTAGAAAATTAATTTCTTTTTATGTGTTGAACATAAACTGATTTACTTGTTACTTCTTGAAAGAGTATTGGGATTGTTAAGAAATTAAGTGGGTACCCCGGTTTAAAAATCAAGTCTATAGATAGCATTAAAATCATATGATGTTATTTTAGGATTATGGGAATCGCCTGAGAACTAGGAAGCCACGGCAAACAGCATGACATAAATTTTATCCTAATTTATCTGAACTGCCGGGTTAAAAACATAGTTAACTGATTTCTCAATAGCCAATATCATTTTTAAGGTATTTTTTGGCATTACTGTTTAAATAGGGAAATCAGGGTGTGTATTGAGGTACCTTTTATCTCAGAACGTAACCTGATACCGATCGACCCTTTATCTTGTCGATTTCGAGTGTGTCATACTTTTATCGAAAGCGTAACTGCGATCTATGCCTGTGATCACTTAGGCTTATTCCCAATACAATATAGCAGTGACAAAAGTAGCAGTAGCAGTGTAGCAGAGTACAGTAGCAGGTATTCCTTGTCCGTTACTCATTGCTCCATTTGATTCCAACTGCGACTGTGATCGTTTAACACGTATTCATGATAAGTAACAGTGACAAAAGTAGCAGCTATTTAAAACTGTTACTTAATTGTAGCAGGAGCAACTTGTAACTGCTACTTGTAAGTAGCAGTTTTGCCCATCACTAGTCGTGACCCATTCCTCCTACTTTCACTGATCTAATATTTTATTTTGATACTTTATACAGATGCCCAGAATTTGGATAAAAAATACACAGCGTGTCAGAAAAACTTCTGAGGAAGTCAAAGCAGCAGTAGAAGAAGTAAATCGTGGTTCGTTTATAAGACAAGTAGCTAGAAACTACAATATATCTTATTCTGCATTACAAAGACACGTTTCAAATTTCAAATCTCTGAGCTGAAGGGAAAACATTCAAATATCGTCCGAATACAACAGTGAGACAAATTTTTACGCAAGAACAAGAAAACCTAATGGTAGAATATTTACAAAGATGCTCAAAAATGCATTATAGCCTTACATCTACTGATGCTAGAAAATTAGCGTATAAATATGCGAAAGCCCTGAACATTGAAATTCCCAAAAAGTGGGGTGATGAAGAAAAGGCTGGACGTGAGTGGTTGTTTGGTTTTCTCAGAAGTAATCCTTACTTAGTTTTGCGCATACCTGACGCTACTAGTTTGAGTAGGTCCACTAGTTTTAATAGGCACAATATTACCCAGTTTTTTGATAACGTGCAAAATGTATTTAGCCGTTTTACATTTACTGCTGACGACATCTGGAACTGTGATGAAACGGGTTTGACAACGGTTCATAAGCCTCAAATGGTATTGGCAGAAAAGGGGCTAAAGCAATTAGGCCAAATTACTTCTGGGGAGAGAGCCCAGTTAGTGACTATGTGTTGTTTCATTAATACTGCAGGGAATACAGATCCACCTGCTTATATTTTTCCTAGACAAAGGAATCTTGACATTTTAGGACATTCTGCTCCCCCTAACAGTTTAATTTTAGGACATCCAAGTGGATGGATGACATCGGAGAATTTTGTTAAAGTTTTTGAACATTTTGTTCTACATGCAAGGTGTTCTAAAGAAAGGCCTGCTGTTTTATTTTTGGACAATCATGAGAGCCATGTGTCTATTGAAGTTATTACAGCCGCCAGAAATTCAGGTGTATATCTGATCAGTTTCCCCCCGCATACAAGTCATCGCCTCCAGCCGTTGGATGTGGCAGTTTATGGACCATTCAAAAGTCGATACAACCAAGCTTGTGACAATTTTATGGCATTTAAACAAGGAAAGCCCATAACAATTTACAACCTAGCTGATTTGTCTCAAAAAGCCTTTGTTCAGGCTTTCAGCAAATCTAATATTGCCAAAGGCTTTGAACGAACAGGAATATGGCCTTTTCGTAGAGATATGTTTTCAGATGAGGACTTTTTAATGGTTACTGACCGTCCGTTTCCCCTGGAAAGCACAGGGTCTCGGGAACTTCCTACAATTGCAGCAACTGATTTGTTAAGACCAAGCACCCCCAATCCCTCAACAAGTCAGGTAGATAATTTTAAACTGCTCTTCTAGGCAACAATAATTTGAGACTTTTTGTATTTTCAGCTTTCTCCACAAGATGTAGTCCCCTACCCTAAAGCAGCTCAAAGAAAAGATAAGAGATCAGGAAGGAAACCAGGACGAACCCGAATTTTAACTGATTCTCCAGAAAAAATCAAATAGAAGACCAGCGCAAAAAGAAAGTGAAATTACATTTAACAGAAGCAGAAAAGGAGAAATCTAATAAACCCAAAAAGAATATAACATAAAGAATAAAGAATATTTCGATATTGACCTAGATAAATTTAAAACCTACGTTAAGAAAAATTATTACCCATTCCTCCTGCAGCATAGCCCATTCCTCCTGCATGTAGGAGGAATGGGTCAGGGTGTATAATTTATCTTTTTTTTTTCTTGTCATTTATATATCAACAGTGGGATTTTAATTTTTTTAAATATTAGAGTATACTTATACAGCTACGCACTGACTGTAAAAAAACAGGTTGTACCAAGTTCTTTTAAATTTTGTGGGCTCCAAAGTAAAAATAACCCATTCCTACCCATCTTCCCCTATAAGATTTAAAAAAAAAACTTTTAACACATTAACTATAACTTTTCTTGAATATTTTTGCAAATTACGCAATAGTTTTATGAAAAATTTCGTGTTTTAATGCTTTAATGAGTAAAATACTTGGTTAAAATTACATAATCCAGCTAAAATCACTCAGTATGAAGTATAAGTTGGTAATTTATTTTATAAAACTTCGTTTCTCCGTAAAAAACAAGTGATATGGATTCCTGAAGTTGATAGAAGCTCGGGCTTGTCTTCACATCTGTAAGGTAACGTATTTGTTCAATATAACGTAACTAACTTTATATAATTATTACATAACAAAATTATGAATAATTTAGACCGATGATGTCAGAAAATGCAACAGAAGATCGATAAAAAGGACCTGACTACGCGTAGTATGTTTAACATCCACAATAAATACATTTCTGCGCCAGTGTATTCAGTTGACAATAAACAACTTCCCCTATTTGAGATCTATAATCCAAACATTGTTCAATAACTATCACGTTCCCTCTCCTGTATCTACTTCTTGATTAAAATTTCGTTAAACCTTTCGAGTAAACATGATCTGACAACAAGAAGTACACACACATAAAAATGTATTTTAGTTTACACGGTTACACGGTCTCTTTCATTTCAGTAAATTTCTATTCATAACTATTAAACTTTATTAACTTTTGGTGGAACGGACCGGTCCTTGGTTATCTTCAAAAATTGAAATATAAAACTTGTCCTCTAAAACCTCGGTTTCAAGGAATAAGTTTTATATTTCAATATTTAAACTTTATTAACGATTAAAAAGCAACAGATATTGAAAATTCCACAATGTTTCGATAAATATTTGCTAACACCAGACCAGGTTTCGCTTTACTGCATCACCGGCGGTTATACCAGCAATTTTAAAGAATTTCACATAGTAAGGGTTGGAAATGTCAAATGAATTTTGAATTATTCCAAAATTTTATTTTACTCAAAATTATAAATAATTCAGACCGTCAAAAATGTTGCTGATTCTAAGCGCCGAATTTTTTTAAATCAAGTACAGCCCTGCGATATAAAATTATAAAATTCTCTACATCAGTGTATTCTTACCTTTGGTATTTTTGCTTGTCTACCAGTCCTAATATCACGTACTGTTGCAATATCTATCAGATCCATTTCATGGTTTTGATCTACCCAGTATATGTAAAACCCATTCTTATCGACTCTCAGTGTCACGGGTGTGCCTACACCAGAATCCTGCAAAAAAAATCAATATCTATAACAATAAATTTGGGGCAACTTTTTTATATCCTTATAGGTCTAGTGATTTAACGAATATTCGCATTTGCAAGAAATTATGCTAATATATTGCGAATGTATTTGGCAATAAAACGGGAAATTATTTATGGAATAACGATGCAACTGCTAAGGCAGGGTTTCTTAAACATGGGGTTCATGGACCTTTGAGGTATCTATATTATGAGTTTGGGGGTCCATTAATAGCGCACCTAACAACTAATGTCGTAATTATCCAGTTCCACCTAATAAAAAGTATTTTTTAATTTCCTCTTTTTCCTTTCTTCTTTCTCGTTAATTAGAATAGGGCACTAAGGCGTTTGCTCCCCCCTGATTCATAAAATCAACTGGAAATTTATATTCTCAACTACGGGGCCCTTTTTCAAAAATTTTCATTTGTTCCTTTCTTTGACATTTCGACCTTTTTATAAAAATTCGTCTTTTTTCTTTTGAAATTTCGAGCTCTTTTATACAAATTGGCTTTTTTAAAATTTCAAATTTTTATCTCCCAATTCGTCGGTTTTCTATCTTCAAAATTTCATCATTTCTCAAAATTGGACTTTTTCTGAAATTTTATTTTTTTTTTTAAATTCGTCCTTCTGCAAATTTCGACTTTATATTTGCTTTTTTCTCAAAATCTGATAGATCTTTTAATAAAAAAGTAAAAATATTTAGAATAATACTTGCTTGAAAATTTTGAAAAATATATTTTGAAAGTGTTGAATTTTTGCAAAAAGACAAGAACTCCAGAAAAGTTAATTTCTTAAAATTTCGACTATTATCTCAATAGCGAATATTTTCTGACATCACAGTGGGGCAGAAGGCAGCTGGTCCTTCACTTAGGTAGCCATTAAAAAATAAATATTGAGTCGATAAATGTCGACCCTTTTTTCTTGAAATATCGACTTTTTTCGTAAAATTTTCCTCAAAATTCGCTCCTTTTTTAAAATTTCGTCATAATTTGACTTTTTTCTCAAAATTACGATCTTTTTCTCAAAATGTCGATATTTTCCACGATATTTTCATTTTTTTTTCAAAATTTGTTTGGGTATTTGGAACTTTCGATTTTTACCGCAAAAATCATCTTTTTCTCTAAATTTTGATATTTTTCAAACGTTTCCAAAAGGTCAAGTTTTTATATTAAATTGATTTCCTGAAAATTCCCACTTTATTCCAAACCTGTTTTTTAAAAATTATAATTCGTCTTTTTCCTAATTACGACTATAAAGTCGAATTTTGAGAAAGTAGAATTTTGATTATAAACTAAAAAATTTTACTTTTTTCTCTCAAAGTTGGACTGCACTGAAGTTTTTAACTATTTTATACAAATTTTGGCCTTTTTCTCGAAATTTAGACCGCTGGAAATTTCAACCTATTTCTCAAAATACGTTCTATTCTTGAAGTGTCGACTAAATGTTTTATGTTTCGAGAATTTTCTACCTAAAATTGAGTTTTTTATTCAAAATTCGATTTTTTATCAAAATTCGTTTATTTTTTTAGAATTGGATTAAAATTTTGCTAAAAACATAACAATTTTGAGAATAGTATTTCTATGAAATTTAGAGAAAAGTCTGAAGACTATAGAAAAATGAATCTTCATAAATGGTAGTTTTCATACAGTCGCTTAAATTTGCAGTCAAATTGTACGTGCGAGGTGAAATACCACTAAAATAGTTTTATCCTAAGATAACCGAACCTTTATCAGGGATCCTCGACCTGAGCAAGTATTATTCAATCTCCTGTTTGCATAACCCTTGAGGAGTTTGGGCAGGTTCCGCCACGAAATTCAAATTAGTTATGTTAATTCCTTCGATTTCCTTAACTTTAGTCTTATCGTTAGTCTATTTTTATAATATAAATAAAACTTTCATTTTTATTTCAATATGATTTTAATCAATGGGAAATAGTTGTTCCATCATTAGGGTCCATCAGTTCAATTTTCATGATATTTATTTAATAACTTTTTAAGCTCTGACAGTCACAGACAACGCATAGCCTAAATGGATGGCTCTATGAGCATAAAATTTCGCATAGGTGTTCGCTATAATATGTAGGCGAGCAGTAAGAAAAAAATTTTTAAAATTCATCCCCTAAGGGGGTTAAAAAGATGATGAAACTTGAACAAGGAATTTCGACATTTTTGAAATCATCAATATAGAAATTGTTGCATAGGGTTCTGTTTATAAATAAAGGAAGCAGCTGGACAAGCGTTTCTGGAAATTCGTCCCCTAAACTCTAAACACTTATTGACAGACAACGCTCACAGCTTAAACCAATATGTCTAGAACAGCGTTACTCAAAGTGTGCTCTGCTAAGCTCTGGTGCTTCGCAAAGCCTTAGGTAGGGCTCCAACGGCAGTTATAATGAAATGAATACATGTATTAAAGAGGAACCTATCCTAATTAATATATAAATGCGAAAGTGTGTTTGCCTGTCTGTTTGTCCGCTTTTCACGGTTCAATTACTGAAGCGATTTGGTATTCGAGGCATTTTTTGCTTGACAGGATCGTTAATAGGATACGTCTTCTCCTGAAAACTCTTCCAGATGCCCTCAAATTAATGTTATGACTTAATTTTCTCATTCTATGGTAAATTTAATCGTAATCGTAACTAATCTATATAATAAATCTCTAAGTACTGACTGACAGACAATGCACAGCCTAAACAGTTGGGTCTTCCCCGTAATACATATGAGCACTAAGAGAGGATTTTGCAAAATTTCTAAGATGGTAAAAATGGGCATTAACGGATAGCCTATTTTTATGTAATGAATAATACGCAAAATTGTATTTAAAGTTGCCTATAAGGGTTAAGAGCTGTCGTTAATCGACAACATTTTTTTTTAGATATTTTAAAGTTCCTTCTTGAATTTTCAGGTTTATAGTCGAAATTTTCTGCACACAATCGAAAATTTTAGTGATTTTTTTTTGAAGTTTTTCCAAAAATTTTCGCTTAAAATAAGAAATCTTTAATTTACTGAAATGAAACACTTTTTCCAAACTTCGAATTTTACCAAAATTTTAAGTAGCAAAAGGAAATTTTGTTTTTAAAATAAAGATAATAAATTGTAAGATTCAAGAAGAAAAAAAGCGAAATTTCATAAAAAAGAGATTATTTTTAGAATTGTTTCGGATATTTTTTGTAGAAATTTCGAGGTTTTTAAAATTTTAAATTTCAAGTAAGGATTTCAAATGATTTTCTTTTTAATTTCGACTTACGAAATGAAGTCCATATTTAAAGACAACAATTAAAATTTTCTTTCATTTATTATTTCTTAGGAAGTGCTAAAATCGTGAATCTAAAAAATGAATAAAAAAAATCGAAACAATTTTAAATAAATTTTAATTTTTTTTTAACTTTGGGAAAGAAAACTTCTTGAATTTTCGATTTTTTTTATTCAAACTTTCGACCTTCTTCGAATTTCTATATTCTTTATTACGATTTCCGAAATTAAAAACTTCTATTATGAATCTTCATTTTAAAATATCAGAATTACAAGAAGTGCAAATTTGAATTTTCTTGGAAAGAATGTCAGATCAAATATTGAAGAAAAATTATACAATTAAAATATATTATTCTCGAAATTTAAAATTGAAATTTTCTATCTAAAGTTAAAATTTGGAGACCAAAGTAGAAATGCAGAGATTAAAATCAAAAAAACTTTTAAATTTCTACAAAACTATTTTCAGGGACAAAAAAAGGTCTACTTCCTCAAAAAATTTTGATAAAAAATTAACATTTTTAAAAGAAATCGAAATTTTGAATAAAGGCAGAAATTTTGAAAAAAAAATTAAATTGTGAAAGTTTCAATTTTGAGAAAAAGTCAAATATTTGATTATATAAAAGTGGAAATTTTCAAAAGGAGTGAAAATTGTAAAAAATGTTCGAAAATTTTAAAAATGTCGAAATTTTGAGAAAAATTCAATATTTGAAAAAAGGGAAATTAAAAAAAGTCAATTTCTTAAACAAAAGTCTAATTTACTATGCAAAAATTGAAACTTTGCGAAAAAGTTGATATTTTTAAATAAAATTGTCGAGATTTTCAAATAAGGCCAAAACTTGGAGAAATTATCAAAAGTTTGAACAAAGATGGATATATTAAAAACAAAGGTAGGAGTGTTTAAAAATAAATATTTCAATAAAATCAAGGAGTGTTTAAAAATAAATATTTCAATAAAATCAAGGAGTGTTTAAAAATAAATATTTCAATAAAATCAAATTTATGAAAACAAATCAAAATTTTGAAAAAAAGTTAAAATTGTTAAAAAAGCCTCAGTTTTGCAAAAATATCAAAATTTCGTGTCAACAGCTTCAAAAAATTTCGAAAATAAATCAAAATCTTAATGAAAAGTGAAATTGTTATTCTTGAAATTTGAAAAAAGTGGAAATGAAATGGAAACATGGAAATTCGAAGTTTTCAAAATATAAAGTCGAATTGTCAAAAAAAGTCGAAATGTTCAAGAAACCCAATATTTTCAGTAAAAATCGAAGTCAGACATCATTATCAGATCTAGTTCTAATAGTCGAGTTAAAAAAAGTTACAATTGTGAAAAAAGCCTCAGTTTTGCAAAAATATCATAATTTCGTGTCAACAGCTTCAAAAAATTTCGAAATAAATCAAAATCTTAATGAAAAGTGAAATTGTTATTCTTGAAATTTGAAAAAAGTGGAAATGAAATGGAAACATGGAAATTCGAAGTTTTCAAAATATAAAGTCGAATTATCAAAAAAAGTCGAAATGTTCAAGAAACCCAATATTTTCAGTAAAAATCGAAGTCAGACATCATTATCAGATCTAGTTCTAAGAGTCGAGTTAAAAAAATCAAACATTTGAAAAGAGTCAATGTTTTCAAAAGTTGTAATTTTCAAAAAATTCAAATTTTCAAAAAGAATTGAAATGTTTTGAAAAAATCGAATTTAAAAGCAGTCAGATTTGGTAGAAATTTCGAGTCAAAATTTAAAAATAAACCACAACATTTTCATTAATAAGAAAAAAAGTCAAAAATTCAAAACTTCTAGAAAAAAGTTTGAAATATTGAATAGGAAATTTTCAAAACGGTTAAAATTTCCAAAAAAGAAAATTTTTATTAAAGACAAAAAGTATCAAAATTAAAAAGGTCAAAACATCAAAATTCATCTAAATAAGACAAAATTTTAAAGAAGTTGAAATTTTCAAAAGGTCAAAATTTGGAAAACATTCGAAACTTTCAAAATTAAGTCAAAATTTTGGGGGTCGAACAAGAAAAGGTCAACGTTGGGAAAAATTTGGATATTTTAAAATGTCGAAGTCAAAATTTTCAATAGAAATCAAAGTCTTCAAAAAAGTTTGGATTTTCAAAAAGGGACTCGAGAATCCTTTCTCTTCTTTCACGCAGACGAAGCGGGTATCAGCTAGTTATTCATAAACAATACACGTAAAACTGGTTTTGCTTTTAGTTTAGGGTTCCGTTAAAAATTTAGTTTTTCAAAAGGGTTCTGTCACCAAAAAAGTTTGAAAACCACTGGTCTATTTCAAATATATTCAACAGGACAGAACTGTCCTACATAAATGAACAATATCTCCGGAATTACCTTAGATAAAACAGAATGCTCGACTAGACGGCATTTGGAGTTTTAGTTAGTCAAAGCGTAAACATATTTCCCCTGGGATTCTAAATAGCGTATTTTGCTAGGCCGACCTAGAAAAGCTATGCATAGCTGCATTCTGATAGATAACGTAAGCTCCATCACCCTGTTCAAGAAACATACAAACGACCGTACAAAATAAACGAAAATTATTACTAGCAAAATCCTCTCGATAATTCTAAACAAATATATGTACATGCTTAATCCTTGTTTATAATTTTCAGCAGGACGTTGTAACAGGACCTTGTAGCGATAAAAATTAGTTGAAACATTTTGAAATTTAATTGTCAAAACGTTTTCATTAAAATGTTCACGCGTCTTCTCTTCGAAATAACTTTCCGACTATGTAAATTTCCAGACGAGCTTCCTATGCCAAAATGGGCAAATATTACATGAACATTTGGAGGGGGGGGGGGGGGTGGACGCACTGGTCCTTGATTATCTTAAAAAAAAAATGGCAACCTAGCTAGTTAAAAACATCAAAAATTGAAATACAAATCTTGTCCCCTGAAACCAAGAAAGATTAAAAAACACAACAGAGGTTGCTGCAACGCTTTCGATAGCCAATCAGAGAGATACATCTCTCTGAAGATGATAGCTATCGACACACGTTAGAGCAACCTCCTGTTGTGTTTTTTTTATTTTTTTGGTTTCATGGGACAAGATTTCAATTACGTGAAGATGATAGTAGTGATAGGATATAAGAACGTGATTATCAGAGAAAAATGAAACAAAAGGGTGGTTTACACTTTTCTTAGTTTTTCTTCTTACGTTTCCCTTTTTTGTGATAATATATCTGAAATAGATTATCTGGAAATTTATAAACAAGGTCAAACAATTTTAATCTCTCAAATTTATAATTAGTATTTATCAAAACAAATATCAGCCGGATTTCACTATTTCCCTTCCGGAAACTATACACTTATCGTGTGGTTTTCAGGTATACTGCACGAATATGCAAATAATAAATAATAAAGCAATATCCTGATAATGTATAGCAATATATTGTTTTCATTTTAGGTTAATTTTAAAATAGTTTCAATTTCGTAACATGATGTCAAGCTTTAAAATATATAATTTCTTAAATGGAGTTGTCTTGCGAGCAGGCAATTGTGCAGAAAAGAACCGTAATGCGACTTTACTTCACCAAATACGATCAACGATGCATAAACGCAAAGAAAATCTCAAGCATCTTTCCTTAAGTTAGCCGAGTTTATAATTTAAATCAGCAGGCGTAATAGATCTTATGGAAAATACCCGTTTACCCGATGAGATTACATTTCTGGAACCATCAGATTTTTCTCAAATTCTGAGAGGTAATTTTTAGCTAATTTACTCCTTTTTACCTCATCTGTTTTGAATCTTGTTCTTCCCCGACCGACATTTCTATTTTGATACATCAATGCTCTTGAATCAGACAAATTGTTTTTAAAACGAGGTCGTCCTACATCAGAATAAAGACTCAGTTTTAACGCCGCATGGCCATAGAGAAGAAATCCGATAAGGCGTATAAATACCGTATAAAAACCAATGATTTTATCAAACATAAAACAAATCAAGGCATTTCTGGTAGACCAGGATAGAAGCCTTCAAAAACGATAAAAAGTGAAAAAAAATTATAGTAGGATGAAACCTATTAGAAAAGGAAGATGATGCAACAAAAATGATAGGAAAAATCAATTACGGGCGATCTGAGGTCGGGAAGGGGTAGGGGATGAGATTTTAAGGGTAAAAAACGGTTTATCTCGATTTCTGGCAAAACTACAAATCCTATGGAAAAAAGTTAAATGACAAAGTTGTAGGTAATAAGAAGATCTACAACTTTTGTATCTACACTTTTTTAAATAACCTCAAAATTCACGTGAAAATTTCAAAAAACCAGGTTTATGGTTTTTTATTTTTATTTTTTACAAAAAAAATTTTTTGTTCACGAAATTTGGTGAAAACTTACCTTTTTATATCCCAAAGACACTGTAATTTTTTTGATTTAAAATATTGATTTTTTCACCTTATTTTGACTCAGTATCGAAAAATTTTCAATCGAAAAATCTCACGTTTCAATTTTAGCTTTTTCAAAAAACTCGGTGGGCTTTTTATTCGTTGAAATGTCTACTTTCTGATGGTGTAAAAAAATATAGATTACTATGGTAAATCTTCTAAGAAAATTCAAAAAAACGAAAAGTACTCCAATTCGAAATTTTTTTTTATCTTTATGTACAATTTTGAGCTATTTGTTAAAATTTATACTTAAATTACTTGAAAAACGTAAGATTCCATTTTACATTGATAAACAAAAAATTGTAAATCGAAATATACTGCTATAATTAACAACCAAATAAATTAATAAAGTTAATATTTAATAAGACATAGGGCATATTATCAGCTTCAAACTTGGCTGGGTAACGAACTGACAGCAACAGATTGGGGCTAGAAGCAACATCTACGGGGCATTATGCCCAAATTTACAGAAAAAGAATTAATTCCAGACATATTGCTGAAAACTATTTGCTGCAGCTGTGAAACTGGATGCCATAATTTAAAAGAGACAAAAACTGATGGATAAGTGATTAAAATTGAAAACATGGTTTAAAATGCACAAATTTATGTTCAAATTGTCATGGTTCTGAAAAATGCGCCAATGTGGTAGAAGAAATTTACGAGGAAGTTAATGATATAGACGAAATTGTGGATGAAGAACCAGTGCAAACTAGAAATGATGTTGGAGACGAAGACGATGATGGTCTTGAAGACTTCGAAGATCTAGTAGAATCGGAAAGGTGTGCTGAATCTAACGATGAAGAAATACCATCAAAGAGACAAAAACTGATGGATAAGTGATTAAAATTGAAGACAATGTTTTGATAAATAAAAAGATTAATTTTCTATGACATAAATGTAATGAGAATTTAAGAAATAAACTTTTTTTACTGAAAACAATAGCTACAGTCATATTTTTTAAATTAAATCCCCTTAAAATCCAATCTTTAATATTTAAAACTATGTTTTTTGCAATCTTTATGTTTTTTGGATTTGCAATTTTTTTGTTTATCAATGTGAAATGGAATCTTACGTTTTTCGAGTAATTAAAGTATAAATTTTAACAAATAGCTCAAAATTGTACATAAAGATAAAAAAAAATTCGAATTGGAGTACTTTTCGTTTTTTTGAGTTTTTTTAGCAGATTTACCATAGTAATGTATATTTTTTTACACCATCAGAAAGTAGACATTTCAACGAACAAAAAACCCACCGAGTTTTTTGAAAAAGCTAAAATTTTAACGTGAGATTTTTCGATTGAAAATTAGGGTGCTTTTTCGATATTGAGTCAAAATAAGGTGAAAAAATAAATATTTTAAATCAAAAAAATTATAGTGTCTTTGGGATATTAAAAGGTAAGTTTTCACCGAATTTCGTGAAAAAAAATTTTTTTTTTGTAAAAGATAAAAATAAAAAACCATAAACCTGTTTTTTTGAATTTTTCACGTGAATTTTGAGGTTATGTTAAAAAAGTGTAGATAGAAAAGTTGTAGATCTTCTTATTACCTACAACTTTGCCGTTTAACTTTTTTCCGTAGGTTTTGTAGTTTTGCCAGAAATCGAGATAAACCGTTTTTTACCCTTAAAATCTCATCCCCTGCCCCTTCCCGACCTCAGCTCGCCCGTAATTTATTTTTCCTTTCATTTTTGTTGCATTATCATTCTTTTCTATTAGGTTTCATCCTACTATAATTTTTTTTGGTTTCAATAATTATCTACCTTGGACTATGGTTCTTGGTTATCTTCAAAAATTGAAATAGAAATCTTTCTTGATTTCAGGGGACAAGATTTGTATATCAAAATCAAAGCATATCGCTTGTACCATACGTCAAATGTGTATTTTTTAATACTTTTTTTGGGGGGGGGGGGAAGAATTATTATTTTCGCGATACTAAAACAATATTAAACACTATAAAAATGCCTCGATAACAGCCCACACTTTAAATACGCATTAAAATAATAAAAAACAATAATTGGAATCACTGTTCAACTATAATACAAAACACAACCATGGAATACAATAAAAAAGTCGTGACCAGTTTCCATTAGTAATGGTAAAAACCAAGAACTGTTTCGGTACCTTGTATCTTTAATGTACTAAGAAGCTAAGTTGTTCAGTAATTTTCTTTAATTAATTTTAAATATACACGTAACTGACAATGAACTTTTTGTGACTAAGGACACAAAAACGTGTGTAGTATGTAAAGAGGATTAGATGATTAGTTATTGTAATAAATGTCTTATGAAGCTTAATTAACATATCAATTTAACAAACATTGCTACAGACATTTATTTACATTTACTTTATTTAACTAAGAAAAAGTAACAAGTTTCGTTCGAGGCTAAGAGTACATTTTTAAATATTTTAGATTTACATATTTTAAATATTCTAGGACACTTATTTGTAATACAAAAGCTTTGAAAGGTAGCTACATCAAACATCGAATTTACCTCAACGACAATTTTGGTGGAACGGACTGGCCCTTGCTTATCTTCAAAAATTGAAATGCAAAACTTGTCCCCTTTCAGTATCTCTCTGAAGATGATATCTTGGCTGTCGAAACGCGTTAGAGCAACTTTTGTTGTGTTTTTTAATCTTTCTTGGTTTCAGGGAACAAGTTTTGTATTTCAAATTCAAAATATTAAAGTTAAGACGCTGTCAATGTACAAAAAAAATCTACTTTAGTACAAATTCGGGTATTAATTCCGACAAGGATGAAATTTTGAAATTGGTGTTTAATATTACGTTTTCCTTTCCTTTGCCTTACAGAATCCCATGTCAATTTGTGGTAAGGCTGCAGTACATTATTCAAAAATATAAAAACCCAAAAATTCCCCGATGGTTAAAAAGTCAACAATTTAACTGGAGAATTTGAAAGAATGTCGAAATTTAAAAAAACTAGAAAAATGTAAAAAAAACCTGGACTTTCAATAAGTATTCTAAAATTTGAAAAATATGTACGCCAAACCTTGAAAAAATGTTCATACCAATTTTCAAAAGTAAAAATGAAACGTTAAAATATTTTGAACAAATTAACAATTGCAAAAGAAATTGAAATTTTCAGTGACGAAGCCGTAATTTTGATAAAAATATAGAGATTTTGGAAAAAAAAAGAACTTTCAAAAATATTTGAAAAATAGACGAAAAGAGTAAATAATTTTTACAAAATCGAGTTTGGAGAAAAAAAAACAGTTTCTAAGAATATTTCCCTTACAATTTTTAATTTCATTTTAAGTTTGACATATTCTTGAAATTAACAAGAAATACTTTTCTTTAAATTACGTAAACATTTTATTTTTAAATTTTTTTTATTTTTATTTTACAACGATTTTTGAGATCAAAATCGAAAATTTCGACAACTCAAAGAAATTTTACAAAAAAAAATCCAAATTGCGAGGAAAAGATCGACATTTTGCGAAAGAGATTGAATTTGGAGAAAAAAAAACAAAATTTAGTAAAAACTCGAAATTTGCCAGTCAAATTTTGTCGAAATTTCGAAAAGAGGGCGAATTTTGAGAAAAATTTCAGGAAAAATTTGAATTTTCGAGAAAGAGTCGAAATTTCTCAACTTTATATCTATTTTTTTGACCACTGTCTGAATAAAAAAAAAGCTTTTCCCTCCCTATCCCGCCACGACAACAGAAAATATCCACTATTGAGATAAACGTCGAAATTTTCAAAAAATACTTTTCATAATTTCCAGATAAATTGCTAACAACTTTTACTTTTTTATCAAAAGATCCACCAAATTTCGAGAAAATGGCGAAGTTTGATAAATAAGTCGAAATTTGCAGACTCATTAAAAAAAAAGTCGAAATTTTCAGAAAGTCGGATTTTGAAAATCACGAAATTTCGAAAAAAAGACGAATTTTGAGAAAAATTTTAGGAAAAATTTGAATTTTTAAGAAAAAGAGTCGAAATTT
The DNA here is from genome assembly GCA_028583605.1 of Dastarcus helophoroides. Classification (NCBI taxonomy): domain Eukaryota; kingdom Metazoa; phylum Arthropoda; class Insecta; order Coleoptera; family Bothrideridae; genus Dastarcus; species Dastarcus helophoroides. The sequence continues at coordinate 47,361,888 of CM053326.1, read as the reverse complement.
CTTAACTTTAAATATATTTTTTGACAATTAAATAAAAGACAAGCTTCTCCCTCCCTGTCCCACCGCGACTACAGAAAATATCCACTATTGGGATAAACGTCGAAATTTTCAAAAAATACTTTTCATAATTTCCAGATAAATTGCTAACAATTTTTACTTTTTTATCAAAGGATCCGCCAAATTTCGAGAAAAGGGCGAAGTTTGATAAATGAGTCGAAATTTGCAGCCACATTTTAAAAAAAAGTCGAAATTTTCAGAAAGACGGATTTTGAAAATCATGAAATTTTAAAAAAGTGACGAATTTTGAGATGAAAAATTGAAATTTTGAGAAAGTCAGATTTTGAAAAAAGAAATCGAATTTTAGAATTAATTCGAGATTTCAAAAGAATTTTTCGGAAAACGACGAAATTTGAGAAAAAGTACAAATTTCTAGAAAATGTCGAAAGGAAAGGATTATGCTTCAGAAAAAAATGAAAACTGGAATTTAAATAAAAATACTTTTTATAAAGTGGGACTGGATAAATTATTGCATTAGTTATTACCTTAATAAATGCTGATCAGAGACTAAATAGACTGAACCTAACACGGTAAGCAGTGAAGCCAGTTGAAAGCCTGGCGAAAGCCTAGCTCCATCTAGCTCGCAATGCCCTCTTATTATTTGACAGACCTTTGCGAAGATAACATCGGTTTTTTTTAAAGAAAATGGGCTGTAAATATGGGGAAGTGTATTGTGGATCATTGTTGAAACCTCAGTGAACATATTAGTGAAGGAAAATCAAGAGTTTCATTCTTTGGGTAGGTAAAAATAAAATATATAAATATTCAATTATCGGCGTGCGCGCGTCGCCATTTCACTGCAACCGGCTTAACAATATTGTACACAGGCGTCGCGTATTGAAAGAAAATTATTTTACTATTAAACCAAGATGTCTTTGAAAATAGTTCTCCAGAACTTTTACCAAAAAGCACTTATAAAAATTATCCTATTGGTCCAAAAGCCCCTAATTCTAAAGTTTCATCTAAATCGTTAGAACCATTACGCGGCAAGTTTCGTATTTATAAATTTTACTTAATCCGACCATATCAAAGAGTAGTGGAATGCACCTCCCCACTTCCCCGGATTTTAGCATCAACTGTACGCATGAGACAACATTGAAACGTTTAGTCTATTTAGTCTCTGATGCTGATCCCTTAAGAGCTTAAGAAACCCCGCCTTAGCAGTTGCATTGTTATTTCATAAATAATTTCCAGATTTATTGCCAAGTACATTCGCATAATTTCCTGCGAATGCGAATATTAAACAACATGCGAATATTCGCGAATGCGAATGCAAATGCGAATATATGCGAATATTCGCGAATGCGAATGCAAATGCGAATATTCGCGAATGCGAGTGCAAATACGAATATTCGTTACGTCACTATAAAGATAGAGGTGTTGGTTTTAGAATTACCGTTCAGAATTTAATGAAATTCAGCATATTGATAGATTAAAACAGGATAATGGTCCAGTTAAATTTTAAAAAAATGCAGAGAACTCTAACAAATTATTAATATTTTAAATCTCACACTTTTAACATTGAGCCTTATGGGAAACTAGATGTTTTATCATATTTTGCAAAAAACCGTTCAGAATTTAGTAAAAAGGGAGAAAACGATGGAAAATAACACGTAAAACATTTTAGGTACTTGGAAAAACAACTTTAGAGAGTGTGATGGAAATAATTACCGAATAAACATAAAAAATTTATTTTTTATCGTACTTTTCCAGTAGTTTATTAGATGTGGCAACGTCGTTTTTGTATGAAGGATTCTATGTAGGGATGATCGATATTAGAAAAACATCGATATTGACGATTAACATCGGTTCAAAAGTATCGATGTACGATGAATATTGTTAGAAATCACGTTTAAAACGTGCGAGCAAAAATCTATCGGTACTTATTTTAAAGTAAAATATTAGACCCTTGAATGCTTTAGGGGTTTTCGCTGTATCTTTTACGAAGTGAAATCTGATACGGGTACTTCAACTTATTTGGAACACTCTAGGTGGATGATTAATTCTAAGAACACTGGTCAGTCCCTTTTCTGAATATAGGCTTTAAGGGATTAACGTTGACATGTATATTAGCAGTGTATCATGAAATAGACCAGATGTATTTGGAAATATTACGAAAAGATTCCTTTTCGACTGTGAAGTTGAGATTATAATTTCGTCGCGACAACACACCTTTCGAGATCTCTTGAATAAATAAAGTCTTTATAATTAAAGTGTGGTGTTTCATTGAACTAAATAGTTCATACACACCCCATTTCCAATAAATATATTTTTTTAAATTTCAAGATTAAGGTAGGGATGTTCGATATTAGAAAAACATCGATATTGACATCAATATTAACATCGGTTCAAAAGTATTGATGTACAATGAATATGGAAAGAAAAATATCGATGTCCGAAAACATCGATGTTTTAGGTAAAAAAAAACAATCCATTTTATTATAAGGTATACATACAGTAAGCGATGTAAGCAAATTCATAATAGATTGTTGGGTTACATTACTGCAAAAGTTTGAGTTTACTGGAATTACATAGAGTACAATATAGGGTAGATTTACTATACCTATTATTTCGTTTTCGAAGTTTCATTACAAAAAAAATTAACTTCCACTAACACTCGCTCCCGCTTTATTCTTAGATAAGAAAAAAAGTCGACTATGGCTTGAAATTGGCAGTTTTATATTTTGTTGGTTTTAACACAGTATAGATATTAGCTTGCGCATACAGTAGCGACAAAGTGCTAAAATTTTGTCACGCTCATGCGTCAATTTACACAATCTCGAACATGGCGTGGCAGTGTTCTGTGATAACCAGAAATAAGATCTATGGTCGTTGGTTAACTAAACGTCAGTTCAGAGTTGCCAGATGGGAAAATCAGCAGCGAATATGATTTTTTATTTTAGGTTCATATGTTATTCATTCATGGTAAAAATGTAAGACAATTTATCTACATTTATGGATGTTCCAGAAGTTTGATATGGTCAGGGATTTTCATCCGAATTGTGGGATTTTTAAAGAGATTGTTCGCGAATAATGTTTAGGTCATCTGGCAACACTGAATCAGTTTTATTTAAATGTCAGTCTTATTATAATTTATTGCGTTAATAAGATGAAACCAAATAAAAGAGAAAAGAGGAGAATTTACATGTTCTATTTATTAATGTAACTCTAACAGCAATAATAATTTGATAAAATCAGCTTCTTTTTAATTTTCAAAAGACGGCAAACGGTAATATTCGGGTACACCTAATTTGGTTTATATTAAAAAAAACCTGTTTTATTATACTCGCATTTGCCAGTTTTATACAAAAAAATAAATAAGTTGTTTCCTGTAGCAATTATTTTGCCGTCAGTCACAATCTGTGTTTAGTTTTTCTTTGTGTATTCTTTATACTTATTAGGTTATCAGTAATTACAAAATACACATTATTTAAAAAATACACGAGAACAAGTATTTTTGGACTATTTGCAAAGTAGTAAATTAGAATTTAAACGGTAAAAACTATTAATAAACTTGATGATTTTGTTTAATAAATAAATTTAAATTTTCGCGGGCACGTACAATCCCCAACATGGCTGACTCCACTGAAGGTCAACGATTTTAGCTACTTCAAGATCAAATGTACCGACACATATGGTCGCTATAGGAATGATCGATATTCATCGTTGGTGAATGAACATCGATGTTTAGTGGAAAAACATCGATGTTAAGTTTTCGATAATATTGACACATCGATGTTATGAGAATAAAATCGGAACATCGATATTGTAGGACGATAAAATTCAAATTTGAATTTGGCGGTCAATCTCGATGACAGATGGCAGCCCCGTCTGTCACTAGCAGCTCCCGCGTTTTTCATATATAGTAGTCAGACAAGTCTATGAAAGTGGTTACAAGATGTGTGTGTGTGTTCGAGTTAATAAATCTTGATAAAAATCTCAAGTATTATTCACGGGTCCAGTAGCTCCCCCTTACAATATCGAAACACTCTAAGTCTAGGGCTAGGCCATCTAGCGTGATTAGGTGTAACAAATATTGCTGAATGTTGTTATTGGTATTCTTTTACCTTCACCCAATTTACACTAGATGTTGCTGATGGATTTAACCAAAATAAAACAAACAAAATAAAAAACTGCCAATTTCAAGCCATGGTCAATTTTTTTTCTTATCTAAGAATAAAGTGGGAGCGAGTGTTAGTAGAAGTTAAGTTTTTTTTGTAATGAAACTTCGAAAACGATATAACAGGTATAGTAAATGTACCCTATATTGTATTCTATGTCTGTCCAGTAAACTCAAACTTTTGCAGTAATGTAACCCAACAATTTACCAATTTGCTTACGTAGCTTATTATATGTATACCTTATAACGTTGATTAACGCTTATAATAAAATGTTTTTTTTTACCTAAAACATCGATGTTTTCGGGCATCGATATTTTTCTTCCGATATTCATCGTACATCGATACTTTTGAACCGATGTTAATATTGATGTTAATATCGATGTTTTTCTAATATCGATCATCCCTAGGTCGCTACTGTATGCGTAAGCTAATATCTATACTGTGGTCTTAATTTGATTACATCGATTAGAGACATCTAGTGTAAATTGGGTGAAGGTGAAATAGTACTAATAACAACATTAATCAGCAACATTTGTTACACCTAATCACGCTAGATGGCCTAGCCCAAGAGTTAGAGTGTATCGATATCGATGTTCCAATTTTATTCTTATAACATCGATGTATCAATATTATCGAAAACTTAATGTCGATATTAAAACATCGATGTTTTTCCACTAAACATCGATGTTCATTCACCATCAATGAATATCGATCATCCCTAATTCTATGGCTCTACATCGTTGTTGTTGTTTACTTCAAAGACAGATTAATTCGGTTTTAAGGTTATGTGACAAACTTTGCAAGTCTGCCCGTTAATTAATTTGCTAAGTCAACCTACTAGAGCCTGTTTTCGTGTAACTCTGTTATTCATAACTATTAAACTTTATTAATGATAAAAACGCAACAAAATTTTAAAATTTCACAAAAGTTTTCGGTAAATACTTGATAACGCCGGACCACGTTTCGCATTACTGTATCATCTACGGTCATACCAGCAATTTGTTTAGGCCGTTGTTATGATAACAAGCTCCATGGATCACAGACTCCGAATATTCTGTCTAATCCAAATTCTCGTCCAAAGTGAGAGGTGTGTTCAGAAGATCAAGCTGCTAGTTCACAGTGTAAATTGACTAGATTGTAAATATTTGTGAATTTCTATGGCTTCCAAGAAATTAAGTTTTTTAGTGTTATTACAAATATGTAATACTTATACTGTGTTCGCGCATGTAAGTTTATGTTGTGTTTCTAATAGATGCTTTGCAAAATTTTATCTTGCTGGATGTTGATTTCTAAAGGCAGCAAGTAACTCTGTTACTTTTTCAATGAAATATTTCTTTATTGCGACTGAGACATTGTTCAGTCATGTTTAATCATTTTATTTAACATTTCTACGACCCAGTTTGGAAATATTTAAATTTATTTATTGTTTGTTGACAATATTCTAAAACAGTTTTTAAAATATGACTACGTGATATCTAAATTTATTTAAAATGTCACCTCATGACAGTTAACAAAAAATAGGTTAGTTTATTTTACATAGAATAGCAAAAATGAAAAATAGAAGACAACAAACAATAAAAATTTAAATATTTCCAAATTGGGTCGTAGAAATGTTAAATAAAATGATTAAACATAATGTTTCCGACCAATAAGAGTTCATCATGAAGAATAATTATTCAGTCATATGTAGTAGGGATGGATTGCTATTTCAAGAGCTGCTACTCCGTAGCAGCTCAAGCAGCTTCAAGCTGCTACTCAATTTTAAAAATAGCTGCTTCGGTACTTCGCTGCTTCGCATTTTACATCGTAGTTCTCTTGACAGTAATCGCAGAATCGGAAACCCCGATCCCAGTCAATAATACCGAATATTCAAGGTGTCGCGCCTCGCCGTTCTGACTGCAATTTATTTTTAAAAAGGACTGCTTTGCAGTGATGATTAATATCGAAATTGTTCGCTGTTGATTCGTACCGCTTTATAGATCTGTGATCACATGTTTAGTGCGAAAATGTTAACCGTTCTAGTGTCAATGTCATTACTAATTTTACGTCTCTTTACGCCCGTTAAGATTTATCCACCAAAAGGAAAGTAAAATTAAAGCTGTTATTTAAAAATTTTGACATTCGTACTCTGTGATCTACACCTTATCAAAACAATATCTCGTGATGCAAAGCAATTTGTTAACAGTAAATTCCTACAAAGAAGCAAATACCAGGCATCGAACTGCCCACAACTTTCAAACTGCTTCTTTTAAGCAGCTGCTTTTTAAAAGAAGCAGTAACTGCTATAACTGTTATTTGAAAGTAGCAGGTTTGCTCATCCCTAATATGTAGGAATGGATTACTATTTTAAAAGCTGCTACTTCGTAGCAGTTATTTAGCTGAAGCAGCTTCAAGCTGTAACTCAATTTTAAAAATAGCTACTTCGCTGCTTCGTATTTTACATCGTAGCTCTCTTGACAGAAATCGCGAAATCGGAAACCCCGATAGCAGTCGACAACACCCTGATATCGCTGACTACGATTTATTATCAAAAATAGCTGCTTCGCTGCTTCGTATCATAGATCACAGGTGTTTGATAAATATTGGCACTCCGATTCCAGTGTATTTAGTCTATGATCCCAGTCAATAATACCCGAATAATTCGAGGTGTCGCGCGTCGCCGTTCTGACCTCAATTTATTTTCGAAAAGGGCTGCTTTGCAGCGATAATTAATTTCGAAATTGTTGGCTATTGATTCCTACTGCTTTATAGATCTGTGATCACGTTTTGTGCGAAAATGTTAACAGTTCTAATGTCAATGTGATTCTAATTTTAAGAGCCTTTACGCACGTCAAGATTTATCCATCAAAAGGAAAGTAAAATTAAAGCTGTTATTTGAAAATGTTGATACTCGTACTGTGATTTACATCCTAACAAAACAATAACAACACCCAACACTATCAAACTACACGATAGAAGGATCTCGTGACGCAAAGCAGTTTGTAAACCGAAAATTCCTACAAAGAAGCAAATAGCAGGTTGCCATCATCGAACTACCCACAACCTTGCAAACTGCTAGTTTTAAGCTGTTACCTAGTAACTGCTTTTTAAAAGAAGCAGAAACTGCTGTAACTGTTATTTGAAAGTAGCAGGTTTCCCATTCCTAGTCATATCGAGATACTTCTCTGTTTTTTAATCTGGGGATGTCGATCTGAGATCGATTCATGGAAAAATCGATTTTTTTAAGTCTCAAGGTCGATCTTTTAGATCGATCTCAAACACAAGATAGATCTAATGAACGATTCAAAAGTTTTGAGAATCGAATCGATTTACCTTACATGCAGGTCACTGTAAATTTAATGACATAAATTTTTTATATAAGTGCATTTATATCGTGACGTTATTCTCCACTTCCATTTACTAGCAATAGCTGCGTTAATAAGCCAACAGATGGCAGCATTAACATTTCTTTTTATTCATTACGTCGTTGACCGAATAGAAAAGGTAACTGTGGCGCCATCTCATAGTTTGTTCCGCTAGACTGTTATTCTGTCAATTGTCAGTGTGTTTGATCACTGACATTTTATTTCTTCGATTGTTAAATGAACGTATTTATTTTGTCCATTTATTTTAAAATCCACAAAATCACAATCGTAAACATTAACCTCAGTTAGTCAACTTGCAGTTATCTATAAAAAACATAACATACAAAACATAGAATATAATAAATGGGCCCAACTGTCAACCACAAGATGGACATAATGGTGGCGTTATTTTCTTTAAGTTTTGCGTTGCCTATAAATTATTACGTAATTTCCCTTTTTGAATGCTTTATCATAACATTGTAACCTTTGTAGCACTTAAAGTTGATATTTTTGATATAGGAGATATGGCCCAATTTATCATTATCATTCAATGTTTCTTTTATTAGAAATGATTAAAAATTTCACCAACAAGGCGATTAATCGGAAATCGATCTTTCAGCACCTAATTTAATCGGGAATCGATCTTTTGCGCACGATTGAAATCGATTCAAAGATCGATTATTTTAAAAAGGAATCGACATCCCTATTTTAATCCATCGCGACGTTGCCTAGTATTAATACTACGTTAATCAAACGAGACAATGTATTAGGGATGATCGATATTCATCGATGGTGAATGAACATCGATGTGTAGCGGAAAAATATCGATGTTAAGTTTTCGATAATATTGACACATCGATGTTATGAGAATAAAATCGGAACATCGATATCGATACACTCTAAGTCTAGCACGATTAGGTGTAACAAATGTTGCTGATTAATGCAGTTATTAGTATTATTTCACCTTCACCCACTAGATGTCGCTGATCGATGTAACCAAATTAAAACTAACAAAATAAAAAACTGCCAATTTCAAGCCATGGTCAATTTTTTTTTCTTATCTAAGAATAAACTGGGAGCGAGTGTTAGTAGAAGTTAATTTATTTTTTGTAATGAAACTTCGAAAACGAAATAACAGGTATAGTAAATTTACTCTATATTGTACTCTATGTCTGTCCAGTAAACTCAAACTTTTGAAGTAATGTAACTCAATCTACCATGAATACGAATTTGCTTACGTCGCTTCCTATATGTATATCTTATAATAAAATGACGGTTTTTTTTACCTAAAACCTCGATGTTTTCGGACATCGATATTTCTCTTTCGATATTCATCGTACATCGATACTTTTGAACCGATGTTAATATTGATGTCAATATCAATGTTTTTCTAATATCGATCATCCCTACAATGTATACCTTTGATATGGTTTTGACTCGAGCACAGTGTTGCCATACGTACGGTAATTACCGTATATGTACCGTAATTCTGACAAAAGTACGGTGTACGGTCCAAATACCAATACCGTAACAAAAATAGGGTAATTTACGTTTTAGTCTTTAATAACAATAAGTATGTTAATTAATTCACCAATATTAAATTATGCACAGTTTTATAATTTACAACAAAGTAAAAAATGCTCACCGCGGCATCTCGTGATAAGTAGAAAAATTGTAGTTCGATTTTGCGGGGTTTCTTCGATTTTAAACACTAATTATTCGTTTATTTTTAAATTATTTATTCAAAAGTAGAAAGATCCGAGATATATTTATTTTTTGCTTTGATTCTTATTTATCTATATTTGGTTTTTTACGAAGGCGTAGAAAGGACATTCATTTATGAAAACAAATTAAAAATGTCGAGTTTAAACTGGAAATTACGATATTAGAGTGGAAATTTCGTAGTTAATCTCATCATTTCAACTTTTTTTTTACTAAATTTCGTGATTAAAGTCGAAATTTCTGTATTCTATGGTTAGGTTAGGCAGATGACAGTCGCCCCATACCATTTAATATTGACAGTTGGCAATAGGGTGCGTTCAGTAATTTCAATTTTTATTAACCAAAATTTCGACTTTTTTCTTAGAATTTTAAAATTAAAGTGGAATTTTGGAGAAAAACGTGGATATTTCGAGAAAAAAGTCGAAATTCCGAGTTCGAAGTCGACATTTCGATTTCTATCGTTAAACTTCGACTTGGAACTCAAAATTTCAACTTTTTTCCAGAAATGTCGACTTTTAAATTCGAGATTTTGACTTTTTTTTGAAGATTCGAGATTAAAGTCGAAATTTGACCTTAGTTTCGCGATTTGGAGGAAAAAAAAGTCAAAATGTCGTGATTAATTTTTTTTAAATTGTCGCCCTTTCTGCGTCTTCGAATTTTTTACTTCAAAAAAAGCAAGCAAACTTTTTTTTAGTTTTGTGGTGTATCTTATACGTGTGTAAGGTGTTCAGAGACTAAATGATATATATATGTAAACTTTATGGGTTAAATAGGGGGTATTTTCCCCAATAAAAGTCGATATTCAAGAATAGGGCTCTATTATTCTTTTCTAAGGTACAAGCGATTTATCGCGGCGGCTCTTCGGTTCCGGCGTATGGTCGGTACTGCTGCGCGATACATTCCTGCTGCGTTTCCTGAGCACGCCCGTCCTGACGTAGCCAAGTTGCCACCACTTGGCAACTATACAGGGTGTTTAAGGGGATTCCGCTAACACGGCCATCCTGTAAAGGGCGTCCTCGCACCATAGGTTATTCTTTTTTTCTAGAAGTACAAAATTCAAAGGCAGTATTTTTGTTTTGATAATCACATTATTATCACGATTACAGTATGTATTTTCTTTTTCCTTTTTTTTTTTGTATGTGTGTGTGTGTGTGTGTGTGTGTGTGTGTGTGTGTGTGTGTGTGTGTGTGTATGCGTAGGCGTGCGTGCGAGCGTGCGTGCGTGCGTGCGTACGTGCGAGCGTGCGTGCGTGTGTGTGTGTTTTTTTTTTCGTTTTGAGTGGGAACGCCACTCCTTTAGCATGGTGGGATCGCCACCAGCCGTCTTTCGGGTTTTTGTATTTCATCGAATGGGATCGCCATTCCTTTAGCACAGTGGGATCGCCACTAGCCGTCTTTCATGTTTTATTCTTGTGTAACATTGTTTACATATAAAAACAAATTCAATAATATTTTTCTTTTTTTTTGCCTTTTCAAAATTTTTTTTTTTTGCTTTTTTTTGCTTTTTTTTTTAAATCAAGTATTTAATCAGATAAATACTGCAATAGAAATATAATTTCTACTCACATTTATTGATTATTCTGTAATTAGCCAGCGCCTTAATTGCTCGTGAGCAGCTACTGTTGTCCGCCGTCCTGCTTTTTGCAGCACGTATCTTTCGTTAGGTAATAAATTTCGAACGGTATACGGCCCTTGATATTTGGGTTTTAACGTCTCTCCGCCAGCCAGCTGGGAATCTTCAACTGCAACGAGGTCTTCTATTGAAAACAATTCGGTACCATGACGTGCAGCGTTGAATTTTCGAGCTTGGGTACGGGAGTTATCTCTTATTTTAACCCGAGCTTCGACAACGGCCTTGTCAGAGTGAATAAAGATGTCATCTGGTGGTGTATTCCTGGAATTTAAATTATCTTAATAAATTAAATAATATTCGCATTTAACTCGTTTGATTTGGTCATCTTGACGATGCATTTCAATCGCACTATGACGTAATTAAACTCTTTTTTTTTATTGCTCGTCCATTCCTGACATTTCCATTAGATTTGCTACTATTTTTATCGGAATTGCTAGTAGAGTCCACACATCCAGGTGTTTGTTTGGTAAGGAAATCTGTTACAATGGATGGATAACTTGCATCTTCTATGTGACTTTCATTTAGGCTGCTTTGTTCCAGAAGAGTCTGATGATGTCCCAATTTCGACTGGATTTTATATCAGATTAGCATGTCCATATTCTACTAAAGTGTCTTTTAAGTTGATAAACCATAAACGCGCGTCGGCGTGGAGCAGGTAGCAGACGTGGCTTGTTTGGGAAAAGCCACTACAAAGGTCCCAACGAAATGAAACTCAATCGCGCACGATATGCTTCCAGTGTTTATAAAATCTTGCCGCTCGCTATCGAAGGGCGCCTCTTGTTAGTAAAACACGATCAGGTATCGGAGATCCCTGGTTCCAGCTGTATTCTGATGACGTCATCCATCCCTTCAAGTGTCGTAAAGGGTTTGTCGTCATGATCGAGTCTAAAATGGGCTGAAGCAGCGTTGGTGACATCAAATAAAGTTGCGTTATCACAGTGCGCATTGGTTTCAACCGATTATCTTGAAGCTTGAGACGTTTGGGCGGTGGCCATTGCTGATGAAATTTCGATCTTTTGTATTTAAAGTTTTAGTAGATTTTTGTTGAAATTTCCACATCATTCACACTTTGTTGGTGACAGACTTTACTGTCACAATCACTGGTTACTATTTCCGATTCAAGTACCTTAGGGGGTTGATTCTTGATTATTGTCCTTTGTTTTACTGGAACTAAACGCACTAAAAATCACTTTTAAATTTTAGGTCCTTCCTCCTTTATCTTGCACAAGGAGATATCCCACTTCTGATGTAAACTTTAGGGGTGAAAATGGGGGTATTTTCCCCAATAAAAGTCGATATTCAAGAATAGGGCTCTATTATTCTTTTCTAAGGTACAAGCGATTTATCGCGGCGGCTCTTCGGTTCCGGCGTATGGTCGGTACTGCTGCGCGATACATTCCTGCTGCGTTTCCTGAGCACGCCCGTCCTGACGTAGCCAAGTTGCCACCACTTGGCAACTATACAGGGTGTTTAAGGGGATTCCGCTAACATATATATAAATAAATGAAAGGTTTTAAGACAAGTAACAGGTAATAAAGTAATTTTTGTGAAAATGCAGTAATTTTAACTGCATACGTACGGAATTTTACCTTCAAATATATTTTAATGAACAGAGCAATAGGTTTGAACATTTATCAGATTCGAAGTTTGGAAACCAAAGACCGATTTCGATCTTGTTAGATCTCGTCAGTTCGGTATATCCAGCTCGAATGCTAACAAATGTTTCGACAAATACTAAAGAATCAACGAACGTCAAGCGTATGACTCTCAGACTAGCGCCACCTATTGGTCCACGGGGAAAACTATGGCCATCGCCAACAATGTCGTATGCATTGCATTCAAATATATGGCAACACTGCTCCAGCAGTATCGACAGTACTACCTTAACGCAATAAAGTACTGGTCATGACAGTAGCGAGTGGGGTCGGGTGACATATTAGCTAGTAGCTACATAATACTGTTAACAATAAAGCATGATAGTAACGACAATTAGCGTGATGGTGACGGGAATTATCGTGGTGACGCGAATTAGTGTGATGGTGACTCGAATTAGCGTGTTGGTGACGCGAATTAGTGTGATGGTGACTCGAATTAGCGTGAGTGACGCTAGTTAGCGTAATGGTGACGCGTATTAACGTGATGGTGACGCGTAATAGCGTGATGGTGACGCGAATTATCGTGATGGTAACGCAAAGCCATAAAATTTCCCCCTATCAAGAGTTGCTTAACGCGTCTAAATTAGTTTTCGGTGCTAAACTAATCTGCAAATATTCATACTTTATCACCGTTAAAAAAGGTTATGATAGGTTAAGTTTCAAGAACTATTAACACGATATTAAAATCCTAACTGTTCCCAATTTTAATGAAAAAATGCGCAACATTTAAATTCATTACGTTACGAGATCAAGTTTGATAAAGCGTGAATTGTAAATATATTCAATTGACGTAAAAACTGCCTGTGTAAGAGGTTTACGGAAAATGTT
>CM053326.1:47155588-47340914 GCA_028583605.1 Dastarcus helophoroides | reverse complement strand
AAAAATTGAAAGCTTAGAAAAAATTGTCGAACTTTTAAAAAGCCAAAGTTTTTATGAAAATATTTAACTTTTTTCTAATTCGATTTATTGGAAGATTTGACTTATTTCTCAAAAATTCATCTTTTGTTGATTATTTAATAAAAAATAAGGAAAAATTTGAAATAATTGGAGATGTTAAGTGAAATCGTTTTTGAAGATTTCGATCTTATTTTCCAAGTTTTCTTTTTTCGAAATTTATATCTATTCTCAAATTTTACTTTTTCCAAAATTACATCTTCTCGACTTTGTTCTAAATTGCGGCTTTTTTCCTATATTCCTTTTAAAATTCGTCCTTTAAAGTTCAAAATTTTTCTCGAAACTGGAAGTTGTATCAACATTGTCTTTTCTTTGAAAATTATTTTAGCAACTCTATCAAATTTCGAATTTATCTGAACATTTGGAGCCCCGTTCTCGAAATTTCAAATTTATTCTCAAAATTTCTCTGGAATTTTCTCTGGAAAAATTTCGAAAAGAGAAATTGTAAAAAATTGAAAGCTTAGAAAAAATTGTCGAACTTTTAAAAAGCCAAAGTTTTTATGAAAATATTTACTTTTTTCTAATTCGACTTATTGGAAGATTTGACTTATTTCTCAAAAATTTATCTTTTGACAATTTTTTAATAAAAAAGAAGGAAAAATTTGAAATAATTGGAGATGTTAAGTGAAATCGTTTTTGAAGATTTCGATCTTATTTTCCAAGTTTTCTTTTTTCGAAATTTATATCTATTCTCAAATTTTACTTTTTCCAAAATTACATCTTCTCGACTTTGTTCTAAATTGCGGCTTTTTTCCTATATTCTTTTTAAAATTCGTCCTTTAAAGTTCAAAATTTTTCTCGAAACTGGAAGTTGTATCAACATTGTCTTTTCTTTGAAAATTATTTTAGCAACTCTATCAAATTTCGAATTTATCTGAACATTTGGAGCCCCGTTCTCGAAATTTCAAATTTATTCTCAAAATTTCTCTGGAATTTTCTCTGGAAAAATTTCGAAAAGAGAAATTGTGAAAAATTGAAAGCTTAGAAAAAATTGTCGAACTTTTAAAAAGCCAAAGTTTTTATGAAAATATTTACTTTTTTCTAATTCGACTTATTGGAAGATTTGACTTATTTCTCAAAAATTTATTTTTTTGACAATTTTTTAATAAAAAAGAAGGAAAAATTTGAAATAATTGGGGATATTAAGTGAAATAGTTTTTAAAGATTTCGATCTTATTTTCCAAGTTTTCTTTTTTCGAAATTTATATCTATTCTCAAATTTTACTTTTTCCAAAATTATATCTTCTCGACTTTGTTCTAAATTGCGGCTTTTTCCTATATTCCTTTTAAAATTCGTCCTTTAAAGTTCAAATTTTTTCTCGAAACTGGAAGTTGTATCAACATTGTCTTTTCTTTGAATATTATTTTAGCAACTCTATCAAATTTCGAATTTATCTGAACATTTGGAGCCCTGCTCTCGAAATTTCAAATTTATTCTCAAAATTTCTCTGGAATTTTCTCTGGAAAAATTTCGAAAAGAGAAATTGTAAAAAATTGAAAGCTTAGAAAAAATTGTCGAACTTTTAAAAAGCCAAAGTTTTTTAGAGAAGAAGAAAATAAAAAAATTGCATTTTTGAAATTTCTCTGGAAAATTGCAAATTTTTTGTCGAAATTTCCAGCTTTTCTTAAAATTTTGATTTTCTCCTTAACATTCTTTCAACTTACGAATTAATAGTCAGATTGCTGTCAAATTTATACACGTATCGTTTGAAGGTTAGTACTAAATAAAAATCATATGGAAAAATTCTAGTAACGCCATCTATGTGTCATCCTATGGACTTTTTGAATGGACTGTTACAAGACAGTCGGAGACAGCAAATTCTTATGTCAGCTTGACACTGTGTCTATGGAAAATCTTTTTTCTATAGAACTTCCAAGCTGTGGAATTCGTTACCGAGGAAAATTTTCCCCATCCTATCCCTTTTTTTTTGGTGGAACATGTCCTTGGTTATCTTCAAAAATTGAAATACAAATCTTGTCCCTTGAAACCAAGAAAAGTTAAAAAATACAACAGAGTTGCTCTAACGCGTTTCAATAGCCAATCTGTTTTTTAATCTTTTTTGGTTTTTGGGGACAAGATTTGTTTTTCAATTTTACAACCTATCCTTGTTTCGAAGGCGATTCATCATCATCTGTCCTTGTTTCCGCATCCTACTCGCGGTGCTTTAAAAGCACGATGGGGTTGCCCTTTGCGAGTGGACTGAGCATAAAAAAATCAATAATTTAAATCTTTAAGTTACAAATGGTATATTGTATTAGTCGGATTTGCTTTCAATTCGAATTCTATCAAGCAGCACATTAATTATTCTCGCGCGTAAATTTGGTAGTTGGAGAAATTTATCGGTCAACCTCGGGCGAGTTTGATTAGGAAATGACCATGAAAATTAGTCGTTGCAAGATTGATCGTTTGACCAATTTCTTGGTAAATTATAGGAGAACATGCAACTTCCTACGCTCTTACGCCCTTAAAATTAGGAAGCCTTTACCTTAGTGGTGACCTCGTATATAAATAACTTCCCGACAACTGTGAACTTGTTACTGGTTTTGATTTATTACAAATGAATACGCGCTACGTCGAATTAACCTGAAGAAGGCTGCTTTTCTGAAATATTTTTCCTTTTAAAATATCGCTGGCAATACTTTATTTACATTTGCTAACAATAGTTTATTTTTAGATGTAATATAAGGGGATTTTATATTTTTAGAATCTTTCATCGCTTGAGTAAAGTTTTCTTAATGTTTTAACCATCTGTACTCTATAATATTTCTATATAATCTGATTTTGAGAGCAAAAATTAAGAAGGCCCATTAAGTAAGATTTCTAATTTCTACAGTTGATGATAACGATAGAACTACACCCACGAATGCAGAAATTCGCTCTTAATTGGTTTAACGCTTTAATCAACGTTAAAGAAATATTAATATTTTAGATCGTTATTGAGAAAATTGTACAAAATATTTTATTAACTGATATCAAAGGTAGCATTTATGCGAAAGGTATTATTAGATCGAAACATGGAAGTAGTCTGATGACTTGTATTCCAAATATACTGTTACACTGCCCCCTTCTTACGACTGATCATCCAGATCATTTCCAATCAGTCACTTCGCCATTATATTTGCAGTCTGTTGAGGTGTACCACTTTCATCTTGATCCTGGGGCTACGCTGGATCCTGTATACCAAGTCGTTGATCCTCTTCAGCACTTTGTAGGGCCTTCTTAAGATGGCGTAAACTTCCTCCGCTGAGGGTTGTAGAGCCATACCAATTGGCCCATGGTTGTAAAATTGAAATACGAATCTTGTCCCCTGAAACCAAGAAAGAGAAACCAAGAAAGAGTATATCTGAAGATGATAGCTTGGTTAACGAAACGCCTTGTTGTGTTTTTTAATCTTTCTTAGTTTTAGGAGACAAGATTTGTATTTCTATTTTTGAAGATAACCAAGGACCAGTCCGTTCTACCATATCTTGTCTTCATCCGGTCAGTTGCCAAGTTGATCTTCGTCCACACCAAGGCATGTGTCTCCAATATGGTTTCCCTCAAGTCGTCTACGAAACTCATCGTCTCCTTGGGGGTCTCCGTTGGTAATCCAAACACCAAGTCACACGGAAGCCGCAGTTCCCTCCCGAAGATCACTTTTGCCCGATTATGACCCGTAGTTTCATGAGTTACCGCACGTAGGCCACTAGAAACAGTGGCAGTTGTCAGTCCCAGTCTGACTGATGCTTGGAAACGACCTTCGAAAGATGTTCCTGGTAAATTTTTCCACCAGTCCACCAGACTGCGGATGAAGAGGTGTCGTTCAAGTTTTCTTTATTCCAAGAAGACGGCACACCTCTTAGAAGACCCCAGATTGGAAGTTCCTTCCTTGGTCCGAGTGTAGTTCCAAGGGAACACCAAATCGACATATGAAGTTGTCCACAAAAACCCTTGCGACTGAGCTTCCTGGTTCGGAATGGCTTAAGCTTCGGGCCATTTACTGAAATAGACCATGGCCACCAGTTGTTTCCATCGTCTGATGCTGGAAATGGTCCCGCCACATCGATTGCACTTGCACCAGCCGTGTGCTGTTGTGTTCACCTTATACTTGCAGCTTTCGCTAAAAGTATTAAGTATACAAATCGCCCTTAACACAACCGTTATGTTCCATTGCTTAGAAACCACAATCCTACCGGAAGGAACAACTGATTATTAATTCTAAGTCTTGTTTTTCCTTAATAACTGATCTCCGAGATTTCTTATTTTTTATTACTGGCCACCAAATATCCCCAGACTATCAAATGATTTTCATTCTTTAATTATAATTCACATGTTCACGTTTCTCTAATGGTTCTTCCAAACTTCTAGCACTTAACTGCCCTTTGTTTCCTTAGTTAGAACCTAAAAACTATCATTTCATTTGATCCCAAATAGAGGGGATTGCAGAAGGTTATTAAAAAGCTGTTCCTTCTAAAGCAAGTCAGTAGTGGTTATTATCATACAGTAGTAGTTACTACGTGAACTTTGCAATTGCAGTCTATTTTTCATTAGATTCTAATGAAATTGGATTTCAATTGCATCGTAATAAACTTATATATATTCGTATATACAAGGCTTATTATCTCAGCAGAGAGTAATGCTTCAATTAGCATGTAGCGAAAATGTTTGCGTAATAAACAGTTAAAAGTCAGTTACAAGTCACCCAATGGAGGTTTGCTCTCTTGGATAATTATACGACTGACTAACGGCTTTCAATTGGAAGTGTGTACAACCACCGTACTATGCTGATGAGGCCAAGGAAGGCCGAAACTAGTCTATGGTTGCGGTTGTACATATTTTCAATTTTAAGCACGTTTAACTGTTTAATTACAGAACATTTAATTGGTCATTTGTCAAAGTAGTAGTTATTATCATACAGTTGTAGTCATTATCATTTTTTTTAAAGTTTAGTCCATTCGCAAAGGGTAACCCCATTGTGCTTTCAAAGCACTGCGAGTAGGATGCGGAAACAAGGATAGAGGACGATGAACCGTCTTCTTAAACAAGGATAGGTTGTAATTTTTGGGGAAAATTCCTTTCGCTAACAAGCTGGAAGTTCTACCGAAAAAAGAGTCTCCGTAGACACTGTGTCAAGCTGGACCGCGCAGGAATTTGCTGTCTCCAACTGTCTAGTACGCCTCAAGAATCTTGCCCTTGGGGGGATGAATCCTATTAGTTCCTGCGAGCGTCTTCCATGATAGTACTTGTAGAAAAGAGAGAAGTCACCAACCAGACGTCTGTGCTCTAGTGTTTCGGGAGAATTGGTCAAACTCTCGTCATAAATTAGGCGAATCGCTCTTTTTTGAATTGAATCCAAGAGAGCTAAACTGTCTTTTAGGGCTGAACTCCAAACATGAGAATCGTATTGGCTAGTGTTGCCCTAACTTGAGCTTTGTATAGTGTTAATAGCTGATGAGATAAGTACTTTTTAGCTCTAAAAAGAAAGCCTAGCTTCTAAGAGGTGGATTTGGCAATGGCGCGAACATGATAGGTCCCAAGAGGGGTTAGTGCTTGCATTCACTCCTAGGTTAGATAGATTAAATCCCATCGGAAGGATTTTACCGTCCATTAGTATGTTTGTTGCATTTGCCATCTTTCTTGCAGCTTCATGATTCCGCGCTTATAGAATTTCTGATCCTTTTCAGAAAAAAACCGAACCAAGTGCGATTTAAGGTCATCATCATTTGGGAAGAGTTCTGCAAACTACGAAATAAAGGGTACTCGGATGGTGCTAGGTTAGGGCGGTATGGGGGATGCGACATCACTTCCCAACCAAGCTCCAATTATTTCCCACGAGTTACCGAAGATGTACGAGGCCTAGCATTGTCGTGGTGCAACGATATGCCAATTCTGGGCTTTTTTCTTTGATTGCTTCATCCAGTTTCGTTAGCTGTTAGCAGTACACATCTGAATTGATTGTCTGGTTCCTTGGAAGCAGCTCAAAAAAATCCCTTGATGTTTTCTTGGAGAAAACCGCGGTCTGAGTTTTTTTGTAGTCATTATCATATACTTATTTAGTCATTACATATTTTTTCCGACCAAGTTCTATCTATAAGTGTTTTTCAATTTAAAATAAAATTAAAATGAGTAAAGTGCGACTGTTGATTGTGTGCAATCTGCAAGAATCCCAACAGTGCCCGACCGACAACATCTCAAAAACCATCTGTCTTTTCTCAAACTACGTTCGTAACTTCAAAAATGACTCGCTTTTCTGACCAAAATTTCGCACCCTATTTTACCCCCTTAGAGGATTAATTTCCAAAAACACTGACTGTGAGAGTTAATTTATAAATAGAAGCTTAAACATCCATTTTCATGTTTCCGACATCAAAAATGACGAACCTACAGGCAAGCTTTTATCCTCTTAGAGACTGAATTTTCAAAAATTCTTTCTAGGTGTTCACTACATTATATGACTCCTATGCGAACTTTCATGCTTCTGTAATCTACTGAATAAAACGTTAACGTTGACCATGATAATGTATATCATGATGTTGACTGAATGACAAACAACTCACAACCTAAACCAATATGTGGGTTGTCTATCACTCAGTCAACGTCATGATATACCAGGCCATTCAATAACTCCATAGGATAAGTAAGAAAAAAACAAAATTTTGACAAAACTCGATTTTATTATTCAACATAATTGCCTTCGAGGGCGAAACAACAGGTATAGCGATTTTCCAACTTTTCGATACCACTTTTATAGTACGATTTCTCTTTCTCGTCAAAATAGACCTCGGTTTCAGCGATTACTTCATCATTGGACTTAAATTTCTTTCCAATAAGCATTCTCTTGAGATCTGAAAACAGGAAAAAGTCGCTAGGGGCTAAATCTGGAGAATACGGTGGGTGGGTAAGCATTTCGAAGCCCAATTCATTCAATTTTGCCATCGTTTTCATCGATTTGTGACACGGTGCATTGTCTTGGTGAAACAAAACTTTTTTCCTTTGCAAATGTGGCCGTTTCTTTGAGATTTCAGCCTTCAGTCGATCCAAAAGTGCTATTGGTGGTGGTTCCTTTTTGGAGATAGTCGATGAATATTATTCCGTTCGCACCCCAAAATACAGAAGCCATCACCTTACCGGCCGAGTGTTGCGTCTTTGCTCGCTTTGAATTCGGTTCGTCGACTGCTGTCCACTCAGTCGACTGTCTTTTGGATTCTGATGTGTAATAGTGAAGCCATGTCTCATCCATTGTCACATATCGACGATAGAATTCCATTTTATTGCGGTTTAACAGCGCCAAACACTCCTCTGAAGCATCGATTTGTTGTTGTTTTTGGTCGACTGTGAGCTCACGCGACACCCACTTTGCACAGAGCTTTCGCATACCCAAATGTTCGTGTAAAATGGTAAAAACACTACCATCTGATATCTTTACAATGTCAGCTAGCTCGTGCACCTCCAATTTGCGATCGTTCATAACCAATTTGTGGATTTTTTTTATGTTTTCTGGAATGACAGCCTCATTTGGGCGTCCACTGCGCTCTGCATCATTTGTGCTGGTACGACCACGTTTAAATTCAGCAATCCACTTCTCTACCATTTGTCTCGATGGAGCAAAGTTCGGATAATGTTTATCAAGCCATTGTTTGGCTTCCACTGTATTTTTTTTCTTTAAAAAGCAATGCTTTATGAAAACTCGAAACTCACTTTTTTCCATTTTTTTTTCAATCACAAATTTTTTCACACAAAATGCTATAACTCACGAATCAATAGTCAGATTGCTGTCAAATTTATACACGTATCGTTTCGAGTCCTAAATAAAAATCATATGGAAAAAATTCTAGTAACACCATCGATGTGTCATCCTATGGACTTTTTGAATGGACTGTTACATTATCATGGTCAACGTTAAAGTTTTATTCCCCAATTAAAAAAAAGGAAGCTTTTAGTCCAATTTCGCTTTGTTAACTATTTAAAATATAAATTTGTCATAGGAATTAAAGATCAAATTGTATACAACAATTAGAGTATTAAATGTTTCTTCAAGTTATTAGGTGCTAATTAGCGCTTCTGGTTGAGATCAATAATATCAAACAGATTATACGCCGTCGAGCTAGAGGAGTTTCAAAAGCGGCACATACTTTACTTGATATGCTTCAAGTGCATGCTGAGAGATTTCTCTATTCCATTACTACGAGAGTAGATTAGACGAGCATTTTTCATCATTACTCGTTTGCACAAGAAATCTTTAATATTACGCGATACTACTGTATCCCAAATTCTGGTCTTTCTTACTTTGGTCATTATCTATTTCAGTTTTTGCATTTGATATAGGTTTTTCAACATCCCTATAGCAGCGTGCATATTGTTTAAGTTCTATGGCACTAGTCGTAAGTCATGTTACGCGCCCTTTTTAGCCACCATTCACTGATACTTTATTTTGATTTGTTTTTTGATTGCTCTTCTTATTTACCCCAGATCGCACTACCCTCGGTAGCTGTTTCAATTTTCCTGTTTAAGCAACCCTTACGCTTGTTTACAAAGTGGGATGAAGTATTAATTTTCCATTTTCCTTCGTACGAATTGTTGAAAATGAAAACAAAACCAGTTGTATCTATTATCTCTCAAGTGAAATCAACTAATCAATTAAAGGGAGTGTTTGCAAACAACTTAACTTTTCAAATGATTCTTTTATGCCCAAATGGGGAACGGAGGGTTTGGGATCTTATTATAAATTTAGAGATAACCGACCAAACATCTCGAATTGAGACTTGTACTTAAATTATTTATTAAAGAGTCATGTCAACTTCAAAGACCCTCGGGCACCTTAGTAATCCTAACAAATTTAATAAATAATTTCACAACTTTACCGGTAACAACGAGAGCAGTACTAGGAATTACTATATATGATCATAAAATGGATAAATTAAAACCATATCTAAGTAATATAGACACTACTTATGGGTTATAAATTATTTTCCACAATTGGTTGCTTTTCAAGGTATTTTTTGTTCTTTTACTGAAGGTTTAAGTCGACCAAATTTTTCTTACTCCATTCCAGAATGATTTCGAGATTCCGATTAATCATCTGTACCTGCTGTTCCCTTAGTCCAGAAGTCGGCAAACTTTTAAGCCAAAAGAGCCATCCGCAATAAAAATATTGGTTTCGTGAATTTCAAAGAGCCACAAATTTTTATTTTTGATTTTACATTTTATTTTAAACATAAATCGGATAAACCAGACAAAATATGGGACCCCTTTGACTCATGTAGTCAAACGAAAACATATTCAGCCCAAAAGACCTTTTATTTCTCAAAATTTGGCGCTTTATTTCAAAATTTGCCTTTTCTTGCAAATTCGACTTTTTTAACTCTTCTCTATATTCGTCTTTTTTTTAACTATGTATTTTGTCCCTAAAAATATACTTTTTCCCCTAATTCTTCCTTTCTTTCTAAAACTTGATAATCTGTGAAAATGTTTACTTTTTTCTAATTTGACTCAATGGAAGATTCGACATGAAAAAATTGGTTTCGTGAAATTCAAAGAGCCACAAGTTTTTATTTCTGTTTTTTTCAATTTATTTAATATTTCTTCGGCCCAGTTTGGAAATATTTAAATTTTTATGGTTTGTTGACAATTTTCTAAATGTTAAATAAATTGAAAAAAACATAATATTTCCGGTCAATAAGGGTCTACCATGAAGAATTTTTATTTCTGATTTCACATTTTATTTCACAGTTCAATCAGATAAATCAGACAAAATATGGGACAAGGAGAGATCTCTTTGACTCATGTAGTCAAAAGAAAACATATTCAGCCCAAAAGACCTTTCATTTCTCATAATTTGAAGCTTTATTTCAAAATTTGCCTTTTTCTCGTAAATTCGACTTTTTTAATTCTTCTCTGTATTTGTCTTTTTTTTTAACTATGTATTTAGACTTTTTTCCCTAAATCTTCCTCTCTTCTCAAAACTCGACAATCTGTGAAAATGTTTACTTTTTTTTTAACTCGACTTACACTGGAAGATTCGATTTATTTCTCAAAAATGCATCCTTTGTTGATTTCGTAATAAAAAAAAGGAAAAATTTGAAGTAATAATTTGGAAATGTTAAATAAAATAGTTTTTGATAATTTTGATCTTTTTCTCAAATTTTATTTTTTCGAAATTTAAATTTATTCATAAATTTGACTTTTTTTCCAAAATTATATTTTTTTGACTTTGTCCTAAATTGCGACTTATTTCTCGAAATTTCTATTTTTTTTAAATTACGTTTTTTTTCCGAATTTCACCATTTCCTCCAAATATTGACTTTTACTGAATATTTAAACTTTTATTTATTTTTTGGAAATTTCGACCTGTTTCGCAAAATTAGGTGTTTCTCGAAATTCCAACTTTTAACTAAAAATTCGACATTTTATTATGTTTCTGCAAGCTGCGACTTTTTCAGCGAAATTCACCAATTTTCACAATATTTGACTTTATCTAAAAATTTGATTTTTAAAATTGACTTCCTCTGGGAAATTTTAACTTTTATTTTAAAGTTCAACACTTTTCTCGAAACTGGAAGTTTTACCTACATTCCTTTTTATTTAGAAATTATTTTACCAATTTTCCCAAAATTCGAATTTTTCTGAAAATTTGAACTTTTTTTATTCGTCTTGTTCACGAAATTTCAAATTTATTCTCAAAATTGAACTTTCTCTGGAAAATTGCAAATTATTTATTTTCTTCTTCTCTGAAAGACTTCGACTTTTTAAAGTTTGACCATTTTTTCTAAGCTCAGTTTTTTACAATTTCTCTTTTCGAAATTTTACAATTTTTCACTAAATTCAAATTTGTCTAAAAATTTTAGGTTTTTAAATTTTTTCTGGGATTCAATCTAATGTTAAAATTCGAGTTTTTTTTCTAAAATTTTGCTTCTTTGAGAATTTTTGACAAATTCATAATTTTCGAAATCTCTTTTATCAAAATTTAAATTTTTCCGGAAATATCAACTTTTATTTCGAACGAAATTAATCTATTTTCAAATCTGAAAATTTGATTTTTTTCTTAAAATTTGATTTTTTTTTATTTGACTTTCTCGAGAAAAATTTGACGTTTTGTTAAAGCTTAACACTTCTCAAAATTGGAAGTTTTATCAACATTCCCTTTCCTTTTGAAATTATTTTACCAATTTTCTCAAAATTCAATTTATCTGAAAATTTGGAGTTTTTTTAATTCGTCTTGTTTTCGAAATTTCGAATTTATTCTCAAAATTTAATTTTCTCTGGAAAATTGCAAATTTTTATCAAAATTTGGAACTTTTCTTACAATGTTGACTTTTTTCTTGAAATTTTTCCTAAAATTTGACTTTTTTCTACTTCTTTGAAAAACTTCAACTTTTTTAAAGTCCGACCATTTTTTAAGCTCCCAGTTTATTTTACAATTTATCTTTTATATCTGAAAATGTCAAGTTTTTTACACTTGCTTTGAGTTTCAATCTATTGCAAAAATTCGACGTTTTTTTTTCTGAAATTTTGCCCTTATTTGAGAACTTTGAATAATTCAGTTTTTTCAAATCACTTTTCCTAATTTTGTTAAATCTCTTCCTTTTTGTCAAAATTCGGCTTTTTTTGGAAAATTCTGACGTTAAAAACTTTTTTCGAAATTTTCTTTTGAAATTATTTTACAAATGTTCTCAAAATTCGAATTGATCTTTTTGGATTTTTTGTAAATCGCCTTGATCTCAAAATTTCAAATTTATTCTCAAAATTTAACTTTCCCTGGAAAATTGTAAATTTTTTGTCGAAATTTCGAGCTTTTATTAAAATCTTGGCTTTTTTCTTGAAATTTTTTCCCAAAATTCGACTTTTTTCTTCTTCTCTGAAAAACTTCAACTTTTTTAAAGTCCGACACTTATTTAAGCTTCCAGTTTATTTTACAATTTCTCTTTTATCTGAAAATGTCAAGTTTTTTAAATTTGCTTTGGGTTTCAATCTATTGCGGAAATTCGACGTTTTTTTTTCTGAAATTTTGCCCTTATTTGAGAACTTTGGACCAATTCATTTTTTTAAAATCACTTTTCCCAATTTTTTTAAAATCTCTTCCTTTTTCTCAAAATTCGGCTTTTTCTGGGAAATTCTGACGTTTTTTTAAAGTTAAAAACTTTTTTCGAAATTTTCTTTAAATTTTCTTTTGAAATTATTTTACAAATGTTCTCAAAATTCGAATTGATCTGAAAATTTGGATTCTTTTTAAATCGCCTTGGTCTCGAAATTTCAAATTTATTCTCAAAATTTAACTTTCCCTGGAAAATTGTAAATTTTTTGTCGAAATTTCGAGCTTTTATTAAAATTTTGACTTTTTCCTTGAAATTTTTCCTAAAATTCGACTTTTTTCTTCTTCTCTGAAAAACGTTGACTTTTTCAAATTTCAACATATTTTTTTAAGCTTTCGGTTTATTTTTACAATTTCTCTTTTAGAAATTCTGCAATTTTTTAAAAAATTCAAAATTGTCCAAAAATTCTTCTTCTCTGAAAAGTTTCGACTTTTTTAAATTTCGACATTTTTTTTAAGGTTCCAGTTTATTTTTGCGATTTCTCTTTTTGATATTTTACAGTTTCATAACTAATAAACTTTATTAACGATAAAAACGCAACAAAATTTAAAAATTCGTTTTTATATTTAATAAAGTTTATTACTTATGAAAAGTAAATAATTCCACGAGGTAAGGGTTGGAAATGTCAATTATTTTACAGTTTTTCAAAAAATTCATATTTGTCTAAAAATTTCAGGTTTTTAATTTGTTCTGGGGTTCAATCTATTGTCGAAATTCGACGATTTTTTTTTAAAATGTTGCCTTTTTTTGAGAACTTTCGATAAATTCATTTTCCGACCTAGATTTTTCCGACCTAGATAAATTCATTTTTTTAAATCTCTTCATTTTTCCCAGTTTTTGTCGAAATCTCTTCCTTTTTATTCTTCATGGTCTTATTGACCGGAAATATTATGATTTTCTCAATTTATTTAACATTTCTTCGGCCCAGTTTGGAAATACTTAAATTTTTATAGTTTGTTGACAATTTTCTAAACAGTTTTCTCAAAATTTGACTTTTTCTGGGAAATTTTGACCTTTTTTTAAAGTTCAACTCTTCTCGAAATTTTTTTGGAATTTTCTTTCCAAATTATTTTACCGATTTTCTCAAAATTCAAATTTATCTGAAAACTTGGAGTTTTTTTAATTTAATTCGTCCGTTGTTTTCGAAATTTCAAATTTATTCTCAAAATTTAATTTTCTCTGAAAAGTTGCAAATTTTTATCGAAATTTGCAACTTTTCTTAAAATCTTGACTTTTTCCTTGAAATTTTTTGATTGATTTGATTTTTTTTCTTTGAAGTTTTTTTTAATTCGTCCTGTTCTTGAAATTGTAAATTTATTTTTAAAATTTAGCTTTCTCTGGAAAATTACAATTTTTTATCGAAATTTCGAGTTTGTTCTAAACTTTCTCCACGAAATTCTTCCTAAAATTAAAGTTTTTTCTTCTTCACTGGAAAACTTGAACTTTTTTAGAGTCAATTTTTTTTAAGCTTTCAGTTAATTTTTACAATTTCTCTTTTTGAAATTTTACTAATTTCAAAAATTCAAAATTGTCTAAAAATTTCAGGTTTTTAATGTCCTGGGTTTCAATCTATTGTCGAAATTCTACGTTTTTTTTTTAAATTTTTACTGAGAACTTTTGATAAATTCCTTTTTCTCAATTTTTTCGAAATCTGTTCCTTTTTCTCAATTTTTTCGAAATCTGTTCCTTTTTTTCAATTTGTTCGAAATCTGTTCCTTTTTCTCAATTTTTTCGAAGTCTCTTTCTTTGTCTTAATTTTTTTGAAATCTCT
The DNA here is from genome assembly GCA_028583605.1 of Dastarcus helophoroides. NCBI lineage: Eukaryota > Metazoa > Arthropoda > Insecta > Coleoptera > Bothrideridae > Dastarcus > Dastarcus helophoroides. The sequence goes on along the minus strand of CM053326.1, from coordinate 47,326,999 downwards.
TTTTCTTAAAATTCTTTTTTTTCTGGAAATTTCAGCTTTTAATTCAAACTTTGATGTTTGCCGTTTCTGAAAATTTAGATTTTTTTTCACCCAGTAAGTAATTCACCTTTTTTTACGAAATCCGAAGGTTTTAGAAAATTTACAAATAAAAAAGTAAAAATCATGACAAAAATATTTTTTAGAAATTTCGACTCCCCAAGTTGGTATTTTTCTAGAAATTTCAAATTTCGTGTGTTTTTTCAAAATGTTAATACAAATCAATCAAATATTTCGGAAAATTACTTTTTGAAATCATAAAGTTTTTGTCAATATTTTAGTAAAACGTAAAAATTCCTAGAAAAGTGTTTTTGGAAATTTCGACTTCTGTAGGTCACTTGTTTAATGAGTGTCTGCCAGTTCTAGCTTTTATTGATTTATTTTATTAAGGGAATTTAAAGAGCCGCACTTTTCTTTTAAAAGAGCGGCTCGTCAGCCGCGGTTCGCCGACCCCTGCCTTAGTCGATCTGAAGCAGCGACGAATAAGAGTTTGTCGGAGAAGAAAGATGACACAAAGCTGCTATCATCTGCGTAGCTGTATATAGGATTGAAAGTTGAAGCTAAGAAATCGTTTATGTGTAACAGAAACAGAGTAGGAGACAGAAGAGACCCCTGAGGCACCCCTGCATTAATCGCAAATGTCTCGAATGAAATGCTATCGACAACGACCTGAAAAGATCGATTAGCGAGATGGATATCAAATGACAGAGTCCAGGAGGAAGACATTGGCGAGAAGACATCGGTGCTAGACTCTATCGAAGGCCTTTGAGATATCCAAATGTCTCAATCCCAGCCTCACCATGTTTTTCCATAGCTGAGTTACAGATATGAGTCACATATGCCAAAAGATTGCCAGTTGAGCGTTGTTGTCTGAAACTGTATTGCCTGTCCGAGATGATTCTATTGTCCTCCAGATATTTGGGAATTTCGATGTCGACAACCTTTTCCATCACTTTAGATATAACTGGTAACAAAGATATAGGGTGATAGTTGTTAGCTAGATTCCTTTTTTCCTTTGTAAGGACCAGATGTTGGGGAACACATCTTTGTTGTAAGAAAGTGTGAAAAATTTGCTTAGGACAGGAGTCAAATCTGAGGCGCACTTCTTAAAACCAATAGGCCAGAAGTTTTCGAGGTGTCGACCCTCGGACTATTTATTCTTCAGCGCCCTTCATCTCAGAGTTGAGCTAATGTTAACTGAAGATTATAAGTTAATGTTTTTAGATGTACGATGTACGATGACTAAATTTTTTTAAATGTAAATTATTGGATAACCCATTATAACTTTTTTATAATTAATTTCTAACACTGAATGAAAATTTATTTTCGAGTCACAAATTGGATCCCATCAGCTTGAAAACACTTAAAATTGATAGACAGGCAAGCCTAATTTGCGATAAAGTCGATAATGTATGATACCGTAAATTTCTAAAAAAAAACGAATTTTATAAAATAACATTGCACAATTTGGAGATTACAGTTGAATTAAAGAAAAAAGTCAATACGTCCAGAAAATGTCGTGGCCACTGAGGTTACCCGACATAATTCCTTGTGAAATTTATTTGGAGAGTGCAGAATTTGTTTAGTTTTTTAGATTGCAGCAGATATATAAGACTTTATTTAAAAAAACTTTTAACGCATTAACTATGACTTTTCTTGCATATTTTTGGAAATTTACGCAATAGTTTTAGGAAAAATTTCGTGTTTTAATGCTTTATTGAGTAAAATACTTGGTTAAAATTACCAAACAACCAAAAAAGTTCGTGCGGTTTTGAAGGTTAAGACATAGTTACACAAAAAATGGGTTTAACTTCGATTTATTCTGAAAAATAATCATCCTCAGCAAGTATTACCCTTTCCCATCTAGACACAAGATCATAATTTGGTAAAAATCTTGCTTTTGGGAATTGAAGAAATGTATCACCTCGTTTTCCAAAACCTCTCAATTTTCAAATCACCGATTCCGCATGTAGTTGTCCAAGGTCACAAACAGGTGGTAGTCACTTGGGGCAAGGTCTGGTGAGTACGGAGGGTTAGGTAGAACTTCCCATTGTATTCGCGCTAGTTTCCTGCGTGATTCTTGCTGTGTGTGGTCTTGCGTTGTCCTGATGGAAAACAACACCTTTTCTGTTTGCCAAAACAGGCTGTTTTTGACTTAGAGCGACCGCATCTCTGTTAAGCTGTGCTGAGTAGATTTCAGCAGTAAAGGTTTGTCCACTTGGCAGAAGCTCATAGTAAACTATACCTACTATAGTCCACCATACACATAACAGAATTTTTTGTTGGTGAATGTTTGGTTTAGCAGTCAACGCCAACAGATCTTTACTGGATAGCCAATGATATGAGAGCTTATTGTTGCAGTGCATAATCCATTTTTCATCACACGTCAACACGCGGTCAAAAAACGACATTAAGGTGTAGCGAGAAAGCAATGATGAACAGCGCTGTAACTTGTTCGTTTCACTCAACTCATGTGGTACCCATTTGCTCAACTTCCATCGTGTCCCAAGCAGGTGCAAATGTACACGAATAGTTTCATTACTCACATTGAATCTTAAGGCAAGAACTTGGCATGTCTGACTTGAATCCTGCTCGATCGCCGGCTTGGTATCGTCGTTGTTGATCGTTGATGGTCTTCCGGAGTGAGGTTCATCTTCCAGATTTTCATCTCCAGAGGCAAATTTCTTGAATCACTTCTGACCCGTCCGTTCAGCTACAGTACCTTCCCCAAAAGCAACGCATATCTTACGACAAGTTTCTGCAACCTTGGTACCAAGTTTGAATTCATAAAGCACGAATTATTGCATTCGACACGGCCATACTCTAGCAAAGATTTTGCACTTTAATTCAAAGTAATCTAACTTATTAAATACACTGAGTGATACTCCTTGACATAAGTTTTAACCTATATTTAAAATTACCCCACAACTACATCCTGCTTACTGAATATAATTCATAAAAGTAGACCAAAAAAAAAACCACACGAACTTTATTGGTTGCCTGGTACATAATCCAGTTAAAATCACTCAGTATGAAGTATAAGTTGGTGATTTATTTTATAAAATTTAGCTTCTCGATAAAAAAACAAGTGGTATGGATTCCTGAAGTTGATAGAAGCTCGAGCTTGTCTTCACATCTGTAAGGTAACGTATTTGTTCAATATAACGTAACTAACTTTATATAATTATTACATAACAAAATTATGAATAATTTAGACCGATGATGTCAGAAAATGCAACAGAAGATCGATAAAAAGGACCTGACTACGCGTAGTATGTTTAACATCCGCAATAAATACATTTCTGCGCCAGTGTATTCAGTTGACAATAAACAACTTCCCCTATTTGAGATCTATAATCCAAACATTGTTCAATAACTATCACGTTCCCTCTCCTGTATCTACTTCTTGATTAAAATTTCGTTAAACCTTTCGAGTAAACATGATCTGACAACAAGAAGTACACACACATAAAAATGTATTTTAGTTTACACGGTTACACGGTCTCTTTCATTTCAGTAAATTTTTATTCATAACTATTAAACTTTATGAACTTCTGGAACGGACGGGTCCTTGCTTATCTTCAAAAATTGAAATATAAAACTTGTCCCCTAAAACCTTGGTTTCAAGGGACAAGTTTTATATTTCAATGTTTAAACTTTATTAACGATTAAAAAGCAACAGATATTGAAAATTCCACAATGTTTCGATAAATATTTGCTAACACCAGACCAGGTTTCGCTTTACTGCATCACCGGCGGTTATACCAGCAATTTTAAAGAATTTCACATAGTAAGGGTTGGAAATGTCAAATGAATTTTTAATTATTCCAAAATTTTATTTTACTCAAAATTATAAATAATTCAGACCGTCAAAAATGTTGCTGATTTTAAGCGCCGATCTACGATCTAAAATTATAAAATTCTCTACAACAGTGTATTCTTACCTTTGGTATTTTTGCTTGTCTACCAGTCCTAATATCACGTACTGTTGCAATATCTATCAGATCCATTTCATGGTTTTGATCTACCCAGTATATGTAAAACCCATTCTTATCGACTCTCAGTGTCACGGGTGTGCCTACACCAGAATCCTGAAAAAAAATCAATATCTATAACAATAAATTTGGGGCAATTTCTTTATATCCTGATAACGAAGGCTTCCATGGCTAGAGTCAGTACAAGATACACTTCTTCCGGAATTGGTCTGTGTCAAAGAACTACTGAAAGTGTTCGACGTTTCGCCAACCGTCGTAGGGGGCTTCTTCGGGAACAAAGAAAAGAAACAATACATAAAAAGAGAAATTAAAGAAATATGCAAAAATGAAAAAATGATAAAAACCAAATTCAAAACCACAGAGCACGGTATCTCAATATGTCCACCATATCAGAGGCGAAACTCTTCTGAATTGAAAATTTATATAAAGGATAAAAAGTTTAGACAGTTTATGCCAATTTTCAATTCAGAAGAGTTTCGCCTCTTCTATGGGGACATACTGAGTTACCGTGATCTGATGTTTTGAAATTGGCTTTTTCATTCTTTCATTTTTGCATATCTCCTTATATTTCTCTTTTTATTTATTGCTTCTTTTCTTTGTTCCTGAAAAAGCCCCCTACGATGGTGGGTGAAACGTCGAACACTTTTAGTATTTCTTTATATCCTTATAAGTATGTTATGTATAAAGAAAATACAATATGGATAGATATGAAGAACAACCATGCGCAGGTTCCACAGTTTGGGGATTATAGAAGAATGAATCTTCATAAATGGTAGTTTTCATACAGTCGCCTAAATTTGCAGTCAAATGGTACGTGCGAAGTGAAATACCACTAAAATAGTTTTATACTCAAGGTAACCGAACCATTATCAAGGACCTGACCTGAGCAAGTATTATTCAATCTCCTGTTTGCATAACCCTTGAGGAGTTTGGGCAGGTTCCACCACGAAATTCAAGAAGTTAGTTATGTTAATTCGTTCGATTTCCTTAACTTTAGTCATATCATTAGTCTATTTTCGCAATATAAATAAAAATTTTATTTTTATTTGAATATGATTTTAATCAATGAGAAATAGTTGTCCTAGTATTCGAGTCCATCAGTCCATTCATTATATCTATTATTTTGGTGGAACGCACTGGTCCTTGGTTATCTCCAAAAATTGAAATACAAGTCTTGTCCCCTGAAACCAAGAAAGATTAAAAAACACAACAAAGGTTGCTCTAACGCCTTTCGATAGCCAAGCTATCATCTTCGGAGAGATACTGGAGTATATCTCTGAAGATGATAGCTTGGCTATTGAAACGTGTTAAAGCAACCTTTGTTGTGTTTTTTAATCTTTTTTTTTCAGGGGAGAAGATTTCTATTTCAATTTATGATATCTATTTAATAAATCTCTAAGCACTGACTGTCACAGACATCACATGGCGTAAATAGGTGGCGCATAATTTCACATAGGTGTTCTCCATAATACGTAGGTGAGCAGTAACAAAGAATTTTTTAAAATTCGTCCCCTAAGGGGGTTAAAAATGTGATAAAACTCAAACAAGTAATTTCGTCATTTTTGAAATTAGTAATATAGAAATTGTTATATAGGGTTCTGTTTATAAATAAAAGCAGCAGCTGTTTAGGAGTTTTTGGAAATCCATCCCCTATGAGGGACGTTAAACTCTAAACACTTATTGACAGACAACATACACGGCTTAAACCAATATGTCTAGAAATATAAAATTTTACACATTACCTTAGAGCAGGGGTCGGCAAAATTTGAAACCGAAAGAGCCAGCCGCAATAAAAAAAAATCGATTTCTGAATTTTAAAGAGCCACACATTTTTATTTCTGAGTTTTACATTTTATTTCAAAATTAAATCAGATAAATCAGACAAAATATGGAACAGAAAGTGACTCATGTAACCAAACGAAAATATATTTAGTTCAAAATTTAGACCTTTACTCCTTCGGGCCTAGTATGGCCAGTTTGAGAGAGGCGCATCCAAGGGACGTTCTTCAGTTTTTCAACAAGGTTGGCTGGCTGAATGAATGACCAAGGATACCTCAATCACGAGGATAGCACAATGGGCTTGGAAAGGGTGGCCTAAGTGCTGACCTAAACTTTAGGCAACCCACAACGAATCCAGAATCCAGACCTTTACTCCAAAATTTGCCTTTTTTTTGCAATTTCGAATTTTTTAACTCTTCTCTATATCAATCTTCTTTTTTAATAGCTATTTTGCTCTTAAAATTAGACTTTTACCCTAAATCTTCCTTTCTTCTCAAAAATCGACAATTTGTGAAAATGTTTACTTTTTTTTTAATTCGACTTACTGGAATATTCGACTTACTGTCGATTAGTCGATTTTTTAATAAAAAAAGTCAAAATTTGAAGTAATTGGAGGTGTTAAGTAAAGTAATTTTCGAAGATTTCAACCTTAATTTCAAAGTTTTCTTTTTTCGTAACTTAGATCTATTCTCAAGTTTCACTTTTTTCCAAAATTATATTTTTTCAACTTTGTTCTAAATTGCGGTTTTTTTTCTAGAACTTTCTACATTCTCGTCTTTTTATCAAATTTCGACATTTCCCCAAATTTGACTTTTACTAAATATTTAAACTTTTCATTATTTTCTACAAATTTGAACTTGTTACGCAAAATTTGGTTTTTTTTTAGAAATTTCGAGTTTTCAAATTCGATATTTTATTGTTTTTGCAAACTGCGATTTTTTTGACGAAATTTATCTACATATTTTCAAAATGTTTCACTTAATCTCAAAATTTGACTTTGTCTCGGAAATTTTGACCTCGAAATTTCTATATTCTTTTTGAAATTCGTCCGTTTTTCAACATTTTGCCCAAATATTGCCTTTTACTAAACATTTAAACTTTTATTTATTTTTTACAAATTTGAACTTGTTTCGCATAATTCAGTTTTTTTCGAAATTTTGGCTTAAAATTCAATTCTGCAAGCTGCCATTTTTTCGACGAAATTCGTCAACTTTCAAAATGTTTGACTTAATCTCAAAATTTGGTATTTTCTCCTAAAATTTTTCTCGAAATTTCGAGAAAAATGTCGAAATTTCGATATCAAGGTCAAAATTTAGAGAAAAAAGTCGATATTTGAGAAAAATATCGAAAATTGAGAGAGAAAAAACAAATTTCGAAAAAAAAGTCAACCTTTTCAGATAAAGGTCGAAATTTGGAGAAAAAAGTCGAAATTTGAGAAAAACGTTGAAATTTTAAGAAAAAGTCGAAATTTTAAGAAATAAAAGTCGAAATTTCGAAAAAAAGGTCGAAATTTTGACTTCAGATTCGAAATTTCCAGAAAAATATCGAAATTTTGATATTAAGGTCAAAATTTCGAGAAAAAAGTTGAAATTTGAGAGAGAAAAACCAAATTTTGCGAAAAAGGTCAACATTTCTAGAAAAAAGTCGAAATTTTGAGAAAAAAGTCGAAATTTCGAGAAAAAAGTCAAAATTTCGGGCTTAAAATCGAAGTTTGGGAAAAAAAGTCGAAATTTCTAAAATTAATATTTTTTTTATACGACATCCTTTTTACACCTTTGTAAGATTTAAAAAAAGTTGAAATTTTCAGAACAAAGTCAAAATAATTTCCAGAAAAAAGTCGAATTTTGAGAAAAAAGTCGAAATTTAAGAAAAAGGTCGAAATGTTGAGAAAAAAAGTCGAAATGTTGAGTTTAAAGTCGAAATTTCCAAAAAAAATGTCGAAATCTCGGTTATTAAGGTCAAAATTTCGATATTAAGGTAAAAATTTCGAGAAAAAAGTCGAAATTTGAGAAAAACGTCGAAATTTGGAGAAAAAAGTTGAAATTTCGAAATATTTCGAGAAAAAAGTCGGAATTTGAGAAAAAAGTCGAGATTTCGAGAAAAAAGTCGAAATGTCGAGAAAAAAATCGAAATTTGGGAGAAAAGACGAAATTTCGAGAAAAAAAGTCGAAATTGCGATATTAAGGTCAAAAGTAAGTTCGAAGTTGAAATTTCGAGAAAAATTTCGAAGCTTCGATATTAAGGTGAAAATTTCGAGAAGAAAGTCGAAATTTGAGAAACAAAAAACGAAGTTTTGAGAAAAATTTCGTTATTTCGAGACAAAATCGAAATTTGAGAAAAAAGTCGAATTTCGAGAAAAAAGTCGAAATAATTTTGAAAAAAAAGGCAAAATTTGAGAAAAAAGTCGACATTTCTAAAAATGACATTTTTTTTAATCGATTTCCTTTCTGCGTCCTTGTAACATGTGGAAAAAGTTCAAATCCTCAGAAAAAGTCGAAATGTCCAGAAAAAAGTCGAAATTTTAAGAAAAGGGTCGAAATTTGAGAAAAAAATCAAAACTTGAAAGAAAAGTCGAAGTTTGAGAAAAAAGTCGAAATTTTTAAAATAACATTTTTTTTTAATCGATGTCCTGTCTACGCCTTGGTAACATTTCGTTGAAATTTCGATTTAAAAATTGAAATTTCTACTTTTTTCTAGAAATTTCAACTCGTAAACTCCAAATTTCGACTTTTTTTCGAAATTTTGATATTAAAGTTGAAATTTTGACTTTAATCTCGGGATTTAGAGGAGGAAAAGTCAACATTCCGTGATAATTTTTTTTTCAAATTGATGTTCTTTCTACGCTCTTGTAATTTTTACTTCAAAAAAAAAGTAAATAAACTTTTTTCAAGTTTTGTAGTGTATTTATTAATAAGTGTGTAACGTTTTCAAGCACTAATTAAAAGTTTTTAAGACTGGTAACAGGTAATAAAATAACGTAGAGTAATTTTTGTGAATATATAGTAATTTTAACTGGAATTTTACCTTTAAATATATGGCAACACTGCCCCACAGTTATCTTTCTTATTCAGTCAACGACATAATGAATAAAAAGAAATGTTAATGCTGCCATCTTTTGGCTTATTAACGCAGCTATTACTAGTAGATGGAAATGGATAATAACATAACGATATAAATGTATTTTTCATGGTAGACCCTTATTGACCGGAAATATTATGTTTTTTTCAATTTATTTAACATTTCTTCGGCCCAGTTTGGAAATATTTAAAACAAACCAGAAAAATTTAAATATTTCCAAACTGGGCCGAAGAAATGTTAAATAAATTGAAAAAAGATATAAATGTACTTATATAAAAAATTTGTTATTAAGTTTAGAATGGCCAGCACCGATTCTTAGAATTTTTGAATCGTTTATTAGATCGATCCTATATTTGAAATCGATCTAAAAAATCGACCTTGTGACTTGAAAAAATCAATTTTTCGATTAATCGATCTCAGATCGACATCCCTAATTTGCCCCCAATTCCCAACAGTTATTTGAAGATTTCAGTACTGCTGAACGGGTTAAATGATTACCGGTCTTTAGTTCTTTGGATAAATTTTTAAACGCATCCGAGTGTGAACTGGATACTTAGGTTTTACTAGACATGACTGTCTTTTTGCAAGTTTGCAATCGCAATTTGGTAATTTTTTTTGGGGCAAATACAAATCTTGTCCCCTGAAACCAAAAAAGATTAGAAAACACAACAGAGGTTGCTCTAACGCCTTTCGATAGCCAAGCTATCATCTTCAGAGAGATACTGGAGTATATCTCTGAAGATGATAGCTTGGCTATTGAAACGTGTTAAAGCAACCTTTGTTGTGTTTATTAATCTTTTTTTTTCAGGGGACAAGATTTCTACTTCAATTTATGATATCTATTTAATAAATCTCTAAGCACTGACTGTCACAGACATCACATGGCGTAAATAGGTGGCGCATAATTTCACATAGGTGTTCTCCATAATACGTAGGTGAGCAGTAACAAAGGATTTTTTAAAATTAAAAAAAACACAACAGAGGTTGCTCTAACGCATTTCAATAGCCAAGTTATCATCTTCATTCATTCTTCTTCTTGGCGATCGAAACGTAGTAATTTTGTTATTGCAGGCTTGTAAGTAACAATACCAAGCTACTTTTTCGTCTGGCTAGCTTCTTTCTATTCGTTTTATGCCTACTGTCCATACCAAATATATTCAACAGCACAGAACTGTCCTACATAAATGAACAATATCTCCGGAATTACCTTTGATAAAACAGAATGCTCGACTAGACGGCATTTTCAGGTAAATGGAGTTTTAGTTAGTCAAAGCGTAAACATATTTTCCCCTGGGATTCTAAATAGCGTATTTTGCTAGGCCGACCTAGAAAAGCTATGCATAGCTGCATTCTGATAGATAACGTAAGCTCCATCACCCTGTTCAAGAAACATACAAACGACCGTACAAAATAAACGAAAATTATTACTAGCAAAATCCTCTCGATAATTCTAAACAAATATATGTACATTTTTACATCCTTGTTTATGATTTTAAGCAGGACGTTGTAACAGGACTTGTAGCAATCAAATTAACTCAAACATTTTTAAATTTAATGCTTAAAACGTTTTCATTAAAATATCCACGCGTCTTCTCTTCGAGATGACTATTTCCGAGTCTGTAAATTCGCAGAAGAGCTTCCTATGCCAAAATGGGCAAATATTATATGAAGATTTTTTTTTCTGGTGGAACGGACTGGTCCTTGGTTATCTTCAAAAATTGATATACAAATATTGTCCTTTGAAACCAAGAAAGATTAAAAAACAGAAGAGAGGTTGCTCTAACGCGTTTCGATAGCCAAGCTTTCATCTTCAGAGAGATATTCAAAAGTATATTCAATTGTAGGTAATCCTTTGTCACCTCCTTCTGCCTTAAAATGAAAAATAATAATAATCAAAAATAAGAAGAAACACTCGGAGTATCTCTCTGAAGATTGGCTATAGAAACGCGTTAGAGTAACATCTGTTGTGTCTTTTAATCTTTCTTGATTTCAGGGGACAAGATTTGGATCTAAATTACATGAAGATGATAGTAGTGGTAGGATGGAAGAGCGTGATTATCAAAGGAAAATGAAACAAAAGGGTGGTTTACACTTTATTTAGTTGTTCTTCTTACGTTTTCCTTTTAAAGTTGCTTTTTGTGATTATATATCAGAAATAGATTATCTGAAAATTTATAAACAAGGTCAAACAATTTTAATCTCTCAAATTTATAATTAGTATTTATCAAAACAAATATCAGCCGGATTTCACTATTTCCCCTCCGGAAACTATATACTTATCGTGTGGTTTTCAGGTATGCTGCACGAATATGCAAATAATAAATAATGAAGCAATATCATGATAATGTACACCAATACCTCACTTTGCGTCGGGGTTACGTTCTACAAAAACACGACGAATTAAAATTGCTGCTGTTAGTATCTGGCTGCTGTACTATTATAATGTCAGCATCGCCACATATTGCACAGCGTCGATGGTTTGCTCTATTATCGGAAAATGCCAAAGAAAAAACTCGACTCTTCGCCATTATAAATTCTAATCGTATCAATTCGAATGTCTTAGTAATAGATTGCAGAACTAAATAGCTATTAGGGTGCGTTTACATTAGACACTTTATTCCGTATATTTCTCTCTGACATAAACTTCAACTATACTGACGGTGGGTTCACACTTTATTTCGTACATTTCTCTCTAACATAAAATATATTTTCCCTCTAACATAAGTACACAAATACCTGACTTTGCGTCGGGGTTACGTATTAAAAAAACACGACGCAAATTGAAACGACGCAAAGTAAATTAAGATTTTCTATAGCAAACCATGTAAAGATCAAAGATAGGTTCCAGGGTTACGAAAATACTACTTTTTAAAAAGAAAATTGAACAAAGTAAACATTTAAAAAACAAAAATAATATAAAATTTTATTACACACATACAAAAACAAAAAAAAACGTATTCAATTAAAACAAAATAAACTATTCAATTAATTTATGAAAAACAAAATTAAAATTAATCACTGTCTGATGAGTCCATAGTGGCTGTTGTCGTCAGTCGGCTTTCTTTCACAAAAAATTAGTCCAATGTTTGCTAAACAGCTTTTTTTTTCAACGTAAAATAATTTTCCTTGTAGCAATTGATATTCGTAGCTACCGCCTGGGCCACTTTAAAACTCCTTCCGCTGTCAGGAACCTTTTTTAAAAAAATCTCCATAGCTTCGTTAATCAAACACTTCGCTTTGGAAATTTGTTTGGAGGTTAAATTTTTTTCTTCGGAGATTTCTATTGAACGGTCACTGTCATCTTCTTCATTAGCAAATTGCAATTCCAGTTGCAATAGTTCTTCATTAGAGAATTCTTGGTTGTGCGAGGTTAACAATTCATTTGTCAGTCTCTTCCATACCTTCAAAATTAGACTAGCTAAATTAAAAATGTCATGACGAACAGCTGGTGTACCATCAACTTCTGCAGCGGATATTTGGTGAGCATATTCAGGCCATATTTTGCGCCAAACACCATTCATGCAAGATGGTTTAATCTCCCACGAATCGGAAATAATTTCTATGGCTTTCATAATGTTGAACTTTTTCCAAAACTCTAGCATGGTAGGTTTATCTTGTCCATCAGTCTCACTGAAAAGAAGTTTAAGCGTTCGTCGAAGGTAATAACTTTTAAAACTCGATATTACTCCCTGATCCATCGGCTGAATAACTGGTGCCGTATTAGGCAGCAAAAATACAAATTTCACGTTTTCTGACAACTCATCAACGTAAACTAGGTGGTCAGGAGCATTGTCCACTAGAACCAAAGAGTTGAAGATTAAGTTTTTCTTGTTGCAACAAGCTTTAATTTCTGGAATAGCACAAGTTGAAACCTAGTTTTGAAATAATGATGTCATCCATGCTTTTTTGTTTGCTCGTCAGTGGACTGGAAGCAGATTCTTTGAACAACCTTTCATAGCTCTTGGATTTTCTGATTGATAAATGAGAAATGGTTTAAATTTGAAATCACCATTTGCATTACCACCAAGAAGAAGAGTCGGTCTATCCTTGCTAGCTTTAAATCCTGGCGCAGATTTTTCTGTTTTAGATATGAGAGTTCTGTTAGACGTTTCCAAAATAACCCAGTCTCGTCAGCATTAAAAACTTGTTTCGGATCATGGCCACATTCATGAATTAATGATTTTAATTCTGTCGGGTAGCGTTCTGCGGAAGTTAAATCAGCGCTAGCTGCTTCGCCTTTAAGAGCAATGCTGTGCAGATTTGCTCGAACCTTGAATCTTTCAAACCAGCCCTGACTAGCTTCAAATGTTTCATTCTTGTCTGTATTACTACCACTAGCTTTAGCGTTGGATACTGCTTTACTTTTTATGTCAAATAAGCTTTTTGCTTTCGTCTGAATTACCATTTTACTTAATGGTATTCTCTGCGCAACTTGATTGTCAATCCAAATAGAAAGCAAGGACTCCATTTTGATCATCAAAGCACTCCTTGTAAGGGTTATCGTTTTAGCATCTAATGATGTTGCAGCCTCTTTTATTTTATCCCCATCTCGATCTCTAATAGTTCTGTTAGTTGTTGCAGCCAGACCAACAGCCATTGCTATCTCTACAGCCTTCTCTCCCTTATCAAATCGTCGCAAAATATCTAATTTTGTCTCCAAGTTGATAGTTTATTTTTTATTTTTGGTACTTCTACCAGCAGCGCCTTTTCCACTTATTTGGCTAAAAAAAATTACAAAAGTATGTAAAAAAATATAACTCTGCCAATAAATAAATTGGAAAAATATTTACATTTTTTTAACCAGAAACAACCCGTAAAAATTTATAAAAATTTATTATTCTCTTTTAAAAAAAGCACAAAACAATAAGGGTCTACCATGAAGAATAAACTAATTGAAACGTTACAAAAAGCACAACACACTACATAATTGAAACTCAACTCTAAAATTAGCAAAACTGGCATATTTGTATCGTACGATAAAACACCCAAACAAATTGAACAATATCGACGAGTAAAATCGGAATTGGAAGAAAGAAAACATGCAGGTGAAACAAACATTAAAATCATGTATACAAATGGCATTCCTACTATCAAGAATTTAAACTGAGAGGTACATCCAATTACAATTCTGATATCAACTTTCACTGCTACTATCAAAATGTAAACGGGCTTAGAACGAAAGTACAAAACTTTTTCAATGCTGCGGCAATAGTTGAATACGACTGTGTGTTTATAACAGAGACTGGACTTTCTGAAGACATTAGCAGCCAAGAAGTACTACCTTCTTCTTATTTAGTATTTAGAACTGATCGTAATCCGGAAGCCACTGGACATCATAGAGGAGGTGGGGTGATGATTGCGGTTAAAAGCAGCTTTAATGTTACTAAACTCAATTTAAGTGGTATTGTTGATGTGGTACCTAGTATAGATATCATTGGATGCGAGGTAATTGTTAATAGTACTGTTTTATTTGTTTTTGCTATTTATATCCCGCCTTCTACACCAACGGTAATTTATGAACTATTTTTTGATGCTTTTGAAAACTTAACAATTTTTCAAAAAAATTGTAAAATATTAATTTGTGGGGATTTCAATTTAAATAGATACACTACTGATCTAGGTGATACTAAGGTTAGATTAATAAAACATTTTATGGCATTCCTAGATATGAAGCAATATAATACGGTATTGAACGCAAACGGCAGAATGTTAGATTTGATCATTGGAAATTTCAGTTGTGAGGTTAGTAGGGACGAATTACCATTTGTTACAGAAGATTTTCATCATCCATCATTAATTATAAACTTTCAGTTGAATACAACTCGTACAGAGAATTTTTCTTTCAATACGGACTGTAGGGCTTATAACTTCAGGCGAGCTAATTTCCCTCAATTATACAATCGAATATACCTCACTGACTAGTCACAATTGCAATCCTACATATATGTTAATGACGCATGTGAAACTTTTTATACAATATTATAAGGAATTATGGAGGAATGTGTGCCAAAATACAGAAAAAAGAATCGAACTTTTCTACCCTGGTTTACTACAAAAATTAAGAACACTCTGCGATGTAAAGAAGTTGCTTATAAGAATTTTAAAAATTTTGAAAATGATCATTACCTTAATCAGTATAAAACTCTAAGGGCAGAAGTTAAGCGGCAAATGGATTTTGCTTACCAAATCACATTTCAATAGCGGAAGATGAAATCACACGTAATCCAACTAAATTTTGGTCATTTGTGCAATTGAAAAGGAGTCGCTCTCGAATTCCTAGAAGTATGATTATTGATAACGAAAATATCGACTCACCACAAGCAGTAGTGGATGGTTTTGCAAAATACTTTGCTAGTGTTTACATAAATTCCAATCCAGAAAATATTAATAAAGATTTTTCATTTTCATCCAGTAAAATCAACTTAATACGAATTACTGAAGATGATATCTTGCAATCAATAAAAAAATTGAAAAATAAGATGACCGCTGGCATAGATAACATTCCTAACGTAGTGATTAAAGACTGTGCTAAAGTGTTTGCATCTCCACTATGAATTTTGTACAATCTTATTATAAAAACAACTAAATTTCCGGATATATGGAAAACTACTAGAATATGTCCGATCCTAAAATCAGGAGATGCATCGATGATTAAAAATTATAGAGCTGTAGCTATTTTATGTAATTTTGCTAAGGTCTTTGAAATTATTTTATATAATAACATTTACACCCATGTCAGTCCAGTAATATCACCAAATCAACATGGTTTTATGTTAAAAAGATCAACAGTCACAAATTTAGCAACCATAAGTGGCTTTATACGCGACAATTTGGATCTAGGAGGACAGGTTGATGTAGTTTACACATATATACAGAAAGCTTTTGATCAAATAGATCATTATTTACTACTATCCAAGTTAAAGGGTTTTGGTTTCACTGAGGATTTAATATTATTGTTCACATCCTACCTGTCTTCCAGAAAACAATTTGTCGAATATGGAAGCCACAAATCTCAGAGATATATAACAACTTCCGGAGTTCCACAGGGATCAAATCTAGGCCCATTACTCTTTTTAATTTTTATTAATGACATAACTTCTGTCATTGAATGCGATCATTTGCTATTTGCAGACGATCTAAAAATCTACAATAACATTACTAATATTAGCGATTGCTTTTACTTACAAGAACAACTAAATAGAATTTTAAGCTGGTGCAATAATAATTTCTTAAAATTAAATATATCCAAATGCAAAACAGTAACTTTTACCCGCAAACGGAATTATATATTATTCGACTATAATATCAGTAATTACACCCTGGAAAGATGCTCCGAACTGAAAGATCTGGGAGTTGTATTCGACGACAAACTTAGCTTTTAGAGCCATATCTATCATACCACTAAATCCGCTCACAAGTTACTTGGTTTTTTTAGGCGAAACTGGAATTGTTTTTCGAATATTAGAAGTTTGCAAGTACTGTATTTTTCGTATATTAGATCTAAGTTAGAATATGCAACTTTGATATGGTATCCCATTTACCAAAATAATATAGGGCTAATTGAGTCGACTCAAAGAAAATGTTTGAAATTTATGTTTTTCAAGTCCCAGGGTTTTTATTCTGATAGAGGTATTGACACTAGAATTTGGCTAGATATGTTTAACATGAATTCTTTATGCAATACGAAAAATTGTATTGTATTAACGTTTTTATATAACCTAGTGCATAATAATATTGACTGTATGTCTTTGATTAATAAGATTTGTTTTTTGGTTCCTCGGCAGAATTCTCGTGAAAATAACTGTTTTTATTGTCGAAATTTCCGTACTAACATTATGCGTAGATCACCAATATATAACATGCGTAATGTATTCAATAGCATTTCGAATTATTGTGATATTAATTATGACCAATTAAAAACTATAATCAGCACATATCTGGAAAGCCGAATATAATTTTAGATACATATACATTAATGTTCTGTACCGTATAATTTCATTTACTTTTGTATTTTAATAGTTTAAATGTTTCCTGTAATTGGGTGTGTACCTGTTGGAAATAAACGTGTTATTTATTTATTTATTTAAAACAAAGTGAAAATAAAACTTTATTCAAATTGCATTGATTTTTAGTTAGAAAGGGAATCCCCGAGTTTAGATGGCATGGCGCAATTAGAAACAGAAGTGGTGCCATCTTTTAGAAAAAAAAAAGAAAATTTCGAAAAATTTCAAAAGAAAAATTAAAGACTCGAACCCAAAACAACGCAATCTCGAAAATCTAACGACGCACAGTGAAAATTAGTATTAATTAAGCAGCGACGCAACTTTAAAAAAATGCAAAACGAAACAATGCAAAGCGAGGTATCGGTGTATAGCAATATATTGTTTTCATTTTGGGTTAACTTTAAAATATTTTCAATTTCGTAACATGATGTCAAGCTTTTATATATAATTTCTTAAATGGAGTTGTCTTGCGAGCAGGCAATTGGGCAGAAAAGAACCGTAATGCGACTTTACTTCGCCAAATACGATCAACGATGCATAAATAAACGCAAAGAAAATCTCAAGCATATTTCTTTAAGTTAGTCGAGTTTATAATTTAAATCAGCAAGCGTAATAGATCGTATGGAAAATACCCGTGTACCCGATGAGATTACATTAGATTTTTTCAAGTTCTGAGAGATAATTTTTGGCTCACCTAACTCCTTTTTACCTCATCTGTTTTGAATCTCGTTCTTCTCCGGCCGACATTTCTATTTTGATACATCAATTCTCTTGAATCAAATTGTTTTTAAAACGACGTCATGTCGTCCTTCTACATCAGAATAAAGACTCAGTTTTAGCGCCGTATGGCCATACAGAAGAAATGCGATAAGGCGTATAATACCGTAAAAAAACAATGATTTTATCGAACATAAAACATAAAACAACTCGAGGCATTTCTGGTTCTTGGTTATCTTCAAAAATTGAAATACAAATCTTTCTTGATTTCAAGGGACAAGATTTGTACATCAAAATCAAAGCATATCGCTTGTACCATACGTCAAATGTGTATTTTTTAATACTTTTTTGGGGGGAAAGAATTATTATTTTCGCGATACAAAAACAATATTAAACACCATAAAAATGCCTCGATAACAGCCCACACTTTAAATACGCATTAAAATAATAAAAAGCGATAATTAGAATCAGTGCTCAACTACAATGCAAAACACAACCACGGAATATAACAAAAAAGTCACGACCAGTTTCCATTAGTAATGGTAAAAACCAAGAAGTGTTTCGGTACCTTGTATCTTTAATGTACTAAGAAGCTAAGTTGTTCAGTAATTTTCTTTAATTAATTTTAAATATACACGTAACTGACAATGAACTTTTTGTGACTAAGGACACAAAAACGTGTGTAGTATGTAAAGAGGATTAGATGATTAGTTATTGTAATAAATGTCTTATGAAGCTTAATTAACATATCAATTTAACAAACATTGCTACAGACATTTAATTACATTTACTTTATTTAACTAAGAAAAAGTAACAAGTTTCGTTCGAGGCTAAGAGTACATTTTTAAATATTTTAGATTTACATATTTTAAATATTCTAGGACACTTATTTGTAATACAAAAGCTTTGAAAGGTAATTACATCAAACAACGAATTTACCTTAACGACAATTTTGGTGGAACGGACTGGCCCTTGCTTATCTTCAAAAATTGAAATACAAAACTTGTCCCCTTTCAGTATCTCTCTGAAGATGATATCTTGGCTGTCGAAACGCGTTAGAGCAACTTTTGTTGTGTTTTTTAATCTTTCCTGGTTTCAGGGAACAAGTTTTGTATTTCAAATTCAAAATATTAAAGTTAAGACGCCGTCAATGTAGCAAAAAAAAATCTACTTTAGTACAAATTCTGTATTAATTCCGAGTAGGATGAAATTTTGAAATTGGTGCTTAAGGTTATGTGTTTCTTTCTTTTAACTTACAGAATCCCATGTCAATTTGTGGTAAGGCTGCAGTACATTATTCAAAAATATAAAAACCCAAAAATCCCCCGATGGTTAAAAAGTCAACATTTTAACTCGAGAATTTGAAAGAATGTCGAAATTTAAAAAAATTAGAAAAATGTTAAAAAACCTGGAATTTCAATAAGTATTCTAAAATTTCAAAAATATGTACGTCAAACTTTGACGTACTTTGAAACGTTAAAATATTTTGGAAAAATTAAAAATTGCAACAAAAATTGAAATTTTCAAAGTGACGAAATCGTAATTTTGATAAAAATATCGAGATTTTGGAAAAAAAGAAGACATTTTCAAAAATATTTGAAAAATAGACGAAAAGAGTTAAAAATTTCAAAAAAATCGAGTTTGAAGAAAAAAACAGTTTCTAAGAATACTTCCCTTACAATTTTTAATTTCATTTTAGGTTTGACATATTCTTGAAATTTTCAAGAAATACTTTTCTTTAAATTACGTAAACATTTTATTTTTAAATTTTTTTTATTTTTATTTTACTACAATTTTAGAAAAATAAACCAGTTTTGAGAATAAGTCGAACTTGGATAATAATTAATTCGTAATTCTGACAAAAGTACGGTGTACGGTCCAAATAACAATATTGTACCAAAAATAGGGTAATTTACGTTTTCGTCTTTAATAACAATAAGTTTGTTAATTAATTCACCAATATTAAATTATGCAGTTTTATAATTTACAAGAAAGTAAAAAAATTTCACTGCGCCATCTCGTGATAAGTAGAAAAATTGTAGTTTGATTTTGCAGGGTTTCTTCGATTTTAAACACTAATTATTTGTTTATTTTTAAATTACTTATTCATGAGTAGAAATATCCGAGATATATTTATTTTTTGCTTTGATTCTGATTTATCTATATTAGGTTTTTTACGAAGGCGGAGAAAGGACATTAATTTATGAAGACAAATTAAAAATATCGAGTTTAAACTGGAAATTACCATATTAGAGTGGAAATTTCGTGGTTAATCTCATCATTTTAACTTTTTTCCACTAAATTTCGAGATTAAAGTCGAAATTTCTGTATTCTATGGTTAGGTTAGGTAGATGACAGTCGCCCCATACCATTTAATATTGACAGTTGGCAATAGGGTGCGTTCAGTAATTTCAATTTTTATTAACCAAAATTTCGACTTTTTTCTTGGAATTTTAAAATTAAAGTGGAATTTTGGAGAAAAACGTGGATATTTCGAGAAAAAAGTCGAAATTTCGAGTTCGAAGTCGACATTTCGATTTCTATCGTTAAACTTCGACTTGGAACTCAAAATTTCAACTTTTTTCCAGAAATTTCGACATTTAAATTCGAGATTTTGACTTTTTTTTTTTGAAGTTTCGAGATTAAAGTCGAAATTTGACCTTTGTTTCACGATTTGGAGGAAAAAAAAGTCAAAATGTCGTAATTAATTTTTTTCAAATTGTCGCCCTTTCTACGTCTTCGAATTTTTTACTTCAAAGAAAGCAAGCAAACTTTTTTTTAGTTTTGTGGTGTATCTTATACGTGTGTAAGGTGTTCAGAGACTAAATGATATATATATATAAATAAATGAAAGGTTTTAAGACAAGTAACAGGTAATAAAGTAATTTTTGTGAAAATGCAGTAATTTTAACTGCCTACGTCCGGAATTTTACCTTCAAATATATTTTAATGAACAGGGCAATAGGTTTGAACATTTATTAGATTCGAAGTTTGGAAACCAAAGACCGGTTTCGATCTTGTTAGATCTCGTCAGTTCGGTATATCCTACTCGAATGCTAACAAATGTTCCGACAAGTAAATACTAAAGAATCAGCGAACGTCAAGCGTATGACTCTCAGACTAGCGCCATCTATTGGTCCACAGAGAAAACTATGGCCATCGCCAACAATGTCGTATGCATTGCATTCAAATATATGGCAACACTGCTCCAGCAGTATTGACAGTACTACCTTAACCCACGATAAACTTACAACGGTATGTCAGGGCGCATGCACCTCCCCGCCCCGTACGATTGTGACGTAGGTTGGGAGAGACGAGAAGCGAATCTCCGCAGAACTACGGCAAATTAAATGGGAAAATCCTGAACTTTTAATAATTTTTTTCTCCGAAATGACTCTACCGATTTCGATTAAACTTGGTAACTGGGATACTTTTGGGCCAGAAAAATGATCTACGTAAGTGCCGTATCGGTAAAACTACGGGATCATCTGTTTTTGGGGACATTTTTGTCCACCATAAATAAATTTTTTCTCCAAAACAGTTCCACCGATTTCGCTGAAAATACGTAACTTTCGATTAATAATAGTAATTTTTGGGACAAGAAAACGATATACATATATTGGTGCTATTTGGGAAAAATTCATGATCAACACACTTTAGGGATATCCTAAAATTTTTAAAGTTGCATGAACCTGTATAAAAAAAAATTATTGCCACGGGACTTGTGATACATATGTAGCGGGTTACAAAATATAATTGATCAATCAAAATATGTACAATTAGTGAAAAACGACATTTTTTATAGTTAACTAAAAGATAAATTATTACTCTTTACGTGTCAAGTTTGCATAATTTGTAAAATAAAATATTTTTCTCCAAAACGATTCTAATTATTTCGATGAAACTTTGTAACAATGGGATTCTTACGACAAAAAAATTTTGTTGGGTGTCATTTTGTTCAAAATTTGGGATCAGCAGAAAGCAAATAAAGTTCTATAAGAAATATGTAAAATTATGGAGTTATAAAAAAAACCACATTATAAGAGGCTAATTATTCTAAATTGAAAGGCATAATTGTTTCAAAGTATAATTTCAAATTTTATTTTTAAAAAAACAGGCATTAATGTTTTTAATTATACATTAAACATAATGAAAGATATGTATTATTAAACATAACAGTAATAGTAAACATTTTAAGACGAAAATCGCAACTTATATTATTACCAACAGTTTTTGGGTAACGTGCATCATGTATATCAGTTATTAATTAATTTAAAAATGAATTTTTGTCTAGGTCAAAAGTTAAAATACTGCCCAAAAATCTACTTCCAGTTGCGGAAAAACATACAAACAAGTGCATGTTTCTCTATCGCCAGTGTAGGTAGGCACATATCGTTAAATATTTTTGAATCTTTAACATTATAAAGGTACAGAATACAATAAATTTAACTATAATGGCTGGAATATGTCTAATTCCTTATTTTATAAACAAAATCTTTGTTCTATGAAGCAAAATTTAACCAGAAGCGTTAAAATATAAAGCTTTCAAGTGGTATTTGCATGACTTCCCGCCGTAACTTTCTCGCAGCCTGCGAGAAGCGCAGTAGCGACGTATTTTGGTCCACCGGACTGACACCCGTTGCCTTAACCCAATAAAGAAAGTACTGGTCATGACAGTAGCGAGTGGGGTCGGGTGACATATTAGCTAGTAGCTACATAATACTGTTAACAATAAAGCATGATAGTAACGACAATTAGCGTGATGGTGACGCGAATTATCGTGGTGACGCGAATTAGTGTGATGGTGACTCGAATTAGCGTGTTGGTGACGCGAATTAGTGTGATGGTGACGCGAATTAGTGTGATGGTGACTCGAATTAGCGTGAGTGACGCTAGTTAGCGTAATGGTGACGCGTATTAACGTGATGGTGACGCGTAATAGCGTGATGGTGACGCGAATTATCGTGATGGTAACGCAAAGCCGTAAAATTTCCCATCAAAAGTTGCTTAACGCGTCTAAATTAGTTTTCAGTGCTAAACTAATCTGCAAATATTCATACTTTATCACCGTTAGAAAAGGTTATGATAGGTTAAGTTTCAAGAACTATTAACACGATATTAAAATCCTAACTGTTCCCAATTATAATGAAAAAATGCGCAACATTTAAATTCATTACGTTACGAGATCAAGTTTGATAAAGCGTGAATTGTAAATATATTCAGTTGACGTAAAAACGGCCTGTGTAAGAGGTTTACGGAAAATGTTATCTGTTTTTAATTTAAGACATATTTTTAAATAAAAGTTTACTCGTAAAATGTATAAATGCTCGCAAGTGTGGAATTTCATACTTGCTGAACAAATTCTGTTAAACCATAGAATTTTAAATTTCTATGCGTTATAAAGTTGCAGTGCCATTGTCCATAGAGAATATGAAACAATCGAGTATTAATTGAACATGCATTTTTAGTTCATTTCATTGATTGACTGTAGTGTTGCAACCTATCCATACGATATACAAAAGAAAATCACTCTCTGGTGGAATTTCTTCCTACCTCATCCCATTTTATAAATTTTTCCCCCGTCTGCAGAGGTTCTGGCACTTCAATAGGTTTCAGCGAAACGGCATTGGTCGAAACAGTCCCAGAAGACGTCGAAACTTTGCCTCCTGGAGCTGTCATCGCCACTAATATTCGCTAATTCATGGTACGACCGATAACGAATACTACATATAAACACAAACAAAATTCCTATTCAAATGTGACACTGTCGGATTCGAAGCTGAATATTCCGTCACTGCAAGGTTGTGGATCGATCGGTTGTAATGCCACAACTTTTAGTCGAAAAACAAACGGTTTCGCTTAACGTCGGAGATTTATTGCAAATTCTGTCTTAGATCTATGTCGGGTACATACAACGACCGGTCAATCGTCACCATTTCAATAGATAGAATCTGGCAT
The DNA here is from genome assembly GCA_028583605.1 of Dastarcus helophoroides. Taxonomy (NCBI): domain Eukaryota; kingdom Metazoa; phylum Arthropoda; class Insecta; order Coleoptera; family Bothrideridae; genus Dastarcus; species Dastarcus helophoroides. The sequence continues at coordinate 47,303,433 of CM053326.1, read as the reverse complement.
CTTCGCATACGGCGGTGAAGCGACACCGACACCGACTGGGCTGTTGCTCGCTGCTGCTGCAAGCTTGTTACTAGGCCAGCCAGGGTTGCCACATCTTTTCCGATTCCTTGATTTAGCTCACATTTGCGGACAATACTACCCTCGACTGGAGCAAAGGCGGGACTGTCCCGAAATAGAAGTTGTGGCTCCGCATATAAGTAATTCGTCAAATAATTCCGGAAAACGACTAATGCGTCCCGCACTATAATCTTACTTGAATATTCAATCAACGGTATAAGTAAGATTGAATATTCAATCAACGCTTATAGTATTTATTCAGCTTAGGACAGTGGCGGCTCGCGCAAGGCACTAGGGAAGTGCAGCACCCCCAATTTCCACTTGTGTTATCCATAACTATTAAACGATAAAAACTCAAGAGAAATTAAAAATTCCAGAATGTTTCGATTAATATTTGCTAACACCGAACCAGGTTTCGCAAATATTAATCGAAAAATTGTGGAATTTTTAATTTGTGTTGCATTTTTATAGTTAATAAAGTTTAATATTTAAAAATATTTAAGAAATCCACGAAGTAAGTGTTGAAAATGTCAATTGCTTGTATTATTGGTAACTTTTAATGGCATGAATCATTTCGACTGTTTTGAAATTTTACTTTTTCTTCTAAATTTCGGCTTGAACATTTCATTTGATAATATCGAGTTTTTTCAAAATTTTAACTTTGAACTTTTATGAGACTTCGAACTTTTTCTTAAAAGTTCGACTTTTTTTAAAACGTTTAATTTTTTAATAATTTCAGATCTTGAATGTTTCGAGTTTTCCGAAAATTGCCACCTTTGTATAGCGATCAAAAATTGCGACTTTCAAATTTTAAAATTTTGCGAACATTTCTGTTCTTTGTTTTGAACATTTTGACTTTTTTGAAAATGTTGATATTTTTTCAAAATTTCCATTTTTTGAACATTCTTTTTTGAAGACATAGTTTTGGTGGAACGGACTGGTCCTTGGTTATCTTCAAAGATTGAAATACAAATCTTGTCCCCTGAAACCAACAAAGATTAATCTTTCTTGGTTTTAGGGGATAAGATTTGTATTTCAACCAATCAATTATTTATAAAAAGATTTTTATTTCAATTATTTCAAGAATATAGTCGTTTGAAAGCTCGATGTTTTTCAAATTTTCTACTTTTTTATTACATTAGATTTATTTTCGAATTATACCCTTTTCCGGCTTCTTTTCTGTCCTTATTTTCAAAATTTCATTTTTTTTGAAGTGGACGTATTTAGATAGGGGGGAAACTTATAATTTCGCGTTACCATCACGCTAATTGAACTACCGACATGCTCCAATATTAACAGAACCATGGAGCTATAAGTAAAACGTGTAATGGAATTAAAAAACGCATTGACGACAGCAGGATTCGAACCAAGAACTTATCAAACCTATGAAAGAAAATCTGCCGCCTTAATCACTGAGCCACACGACAGTTCACAAGAATTTTAACTACATTTAAGGAATTTTCACTTCTGATAACAGTTCTCAGACTGCCTAATTTTGTTAAATTTCGATTTTGTTCAAAATGTTTACTTTACTTCAAAAATTTCGATTCTTATTATAAATCTAGACATTTTTTTTTGAAATTTCCGATTATTTTCGAGAACTATTTTTCAAAATTTGCCATTTTTTCAAATATTTGGACTTCCTTGAAAATATCAACTTTTTGCAAATTGCCGAAATTTTGTTCGTAACTTCGGTAATATCTTGATTTTTTTTTAGAAATTTTCTACGTTTTTTAAAAAATACGCTTTTTTTGAAAATTTTGAATTTTTTTAAATGTTGACTTTTTTAAATCCCGAAATTTTTTGAATTTTCGACTACTGTCGTCGATTATTTTCAAATAATTTGAGTTATTTCAAAAATTTTATTTTTTAAAATTTTTGAATTTTTAAAATTTGGCTTTTTTGAAAATTTCGATTGACTATTTCTCAAATATTTTGAGTTTCTTCAAAACTTTTATTTATTTTTCTCAAAATTTCCCTATATTGTGAAATGAGTTTTTTTTTCAATTTTGACTCTAAGAAAATTTTGATTATTCTTAAATATTTTGGAAATTTTCTTCGATTAAGTTTTTCTCTGACTAAAAAAAGAATGTTTACCTTTTTAAAAATCACGACTGAAAATTTCAATCTTTCAAAGTTTAGATTTTTTCGAAAATTTCGACTTCCTTGAAAATGTCAATTTTTTGCAAATTGTCAAAATTTTTCTCGTAATTTCGGTAATATCATGATTTTTAGAAACTGTAAATTTCTTTCAAAGTTTCCATTTTGAAATTTTCTACGTTTTTAAAAAAAAAACGCTTTTTTTGAAAATTTCGAATTTCATTAATTGTTGATCATTTTAATCTCGAAATTTTTTGCAAATTTCGACTACTTTCGTCGACCATTATCAAAAAAATTGAGTTTTTCAAAAAATATTTTTTTTCAAATTCTTGATTTTTAAAATTCAGCTTTTTTTGAAATTTTCGACTACTTTCGTCGACCATTTTCAAGAAAATTGAGTTTTTCAAAAAATTTGAGTTTTTCAAAAAAAATTTTTTTTGAATTCCTTAATTTTTAAAATTTAGCCTTTTTTAAAAATTTCGATTGACTATTTCTCAAATATTTTGAGTTTCTTCAAAACTGTTATTTATTTTTTTCAAAATTTCGCTATATTTTGAAATTACTTTTTAATTTTGACTGCTTTATGAAAATTTCGATTTTTCTTCAATATTTTGAAAATTTTCTTCGACTAAGTTTTTCTCTGACTAAAAAAGAATGTTTACCTTTTTAAAAACCACGACTGAAAATTTCAATCTTTCAAAGTTTAGATTTTTTCGAAAATTTTGACTTTGTTCAAATTTTGACTTTTTTGAAAAATTTGACTACGTTCACTCTTTAAATTTATGAAAACTTTCTTCAAAATCTCCACTTAATTTTTAAAGTTTCGATATTTTTGAATTATTCACTATTTTCGTTAACTATTTTCTAAAATTCGTCATTTTTAAAAACTTTTAATTTTTTCGAAAATGTCGACTTTTATAATCATCATAATGATAACTGTCAAAAGTTCTTTTACAATTTCGACTCTTCGAATATCTCGATGTTTGTTGAATTGCAACATTTTTTCAAAATTTCCACTCTTTGAAAATTCCCATGTTTTTTGAAAATGTTGAGTCTGAACTTTTTTAATATTTCGAATCTTGAAATTTTCGACTTTTTTCAAGGCTTAACCTTTAACATTTCGTGTTTTAAATCGAAAGAGATTAAACAAATCTTATCATAATAAAACCAAAAATCAATCTAAACTCGAATATTCGAAATCTTGAAGTTCCGACAGTTAAACCCGATAAATTTGAAGCCTAAAATTTCTAAAATAACTTAATATTCTGAATTGAAGGTCGAACATTCGAGAAAAAATCTAATAATTCGTGATTCAGCTTATAATTTCGACAAATATTAAACGTTTTACGAAATTTCGATTTTTTTTTTTATTTTCAAATTTTGGTCATTACTAAAAAATATTCATTTCGGTGGAACGGACTGGTCCTTGGTTATTTTCAAAAATTGAAATACAAAACTTGTCCCCTGAGACCAAGAAAGATATCTCTCTGAGGATGATAGCTTGGCTTCAGGGGACAAGTTTTGTATTTCAATTATTAAAAAATAATTAGACTTTTTAATTTCAAAAATTTTGAGCTGGAGTACGACGTAAGGCGTAAATAATTAAATTTTTTAGAATGTATACATATACAACATTGCTTGAATAATGCGGAACTTGCAAAAATTTCGCAAGCTTGCAAATGTTAAAAGTGTTCCAATGAATACTCTACTCGAGCACGTCAAAGGGCGATATTGATTATTGTAGGAAATCTGAAATCATTTTCTGTTAAAATCCATCAAAGGTCCTTGCTTAACAAATCTATCAGCAATATATTTCCTTGTTTCCGAATTCATTGAAAAGTTTACGGAACAAACGATTGTTTCTCTTAAAGCAGTAACCCGCGTCGATCACATCTGAATACCTTGTTGCCAGATCTCATAGTTTTACTATAAATATCGGAAAGTAATGAAAATCAAAAAATAATAATGTAACAAAATGTAGTTATAAAATTTAGTAAGGAATTTTTCTAGAAAAATTTGATAACTGGGAGCGGCTGCGATAATGAATCTAGCGCTCCAGAAACTTTTGACAAATTCATTTTATTAGAAATCTCTTTTTTTTCAAAATTCGGTATATTCTGGAAATTTCAACTTTTATTTAGAACCAAATTCATCTATTTTCAAATCTCAAAATTAATTTTGTTTCTTAAAATTTGACTTTCTCCGGGAGATTTTGACCTTCCTTTAAAATTCAATACTTTTCTCGAAACTGGAAGTTTTATCGACAGCACATCTTTCGAAAGTACTTCACCAATTTTGTCAAAGTTCGGTTTATCTGAAAATTTGGTTTTTTTAAAATCGTCTTGTTCTCGAAATTTCAAATTTTTTCTCAAAATTTAAATTTCTCTGGAAGATTGCAAATTTTTTGTCGAAATTTCGAGCTTTTCTTAAAATTTTGACTTTTTCCTTCAAATTTTTCCAAAAATTTGATTTTATTCTTCTCTGAAAAACTCGACTTTTTTAAAGTTCGACAATTTCTTTTAAACTTTTAATTTATTACAATTTCTCTTTTCGAAATTTTACAATTTTTTACAAAATTTAAATTTGTGTAAACATATCAGGTTTTTTAATTTGTTCTGCGAATTTCAATCTATTGTCAAAATTAGTATTTATCAGAAAATTTGGATATTTTTAAAATCGTCTTGTTTTCGAAATTTCAAATTTCTTCTCAAAATTTAAATTTCTTTGGAAGATTAGAAATTTGTTGTCGAAGTTTCGGGGTTTTCTTAAGATTTTGACGTTTTTCTTGACATTTTTCCTAAAATTTGACTTTGTTATTCTTTATTGAAAAACTTCGACTTTTTTAAAGTTCGACAAATTTTTTTAGGCTTTCAGTTTATTTTTACAATTTCTCTTTCTGATATTTTGCAGTTTTTCAAAAAATTCAAATTTGTCTAATTTTCTAAATTTCAATTATTTAATTTGATCTGGGTTTTAATCCCCTGAAACCAAGAAAGATTAAAAAACACAACAAAGGTTGCTTTAACTCTCTGAGAGAGAGAGTATCTTTCTGCAGATGACCGCTTGGCTGTCGAAACGTGTTATTAGAGCAACCTTTCTGGTGTTTTTTAATCTTTTTTGGTTTCAGGGACAAGTTCTGTATTTTAATTTTTAAGGATAACCAAGGACCAGTCCTTTCCACCAAAAAAATCAATCTATTGTCGAAGTTCGACTTTTTTTTTCTAAAATGTTACCTTTTAACTTTTGATAGATTTATTTTTTTCAAAATCTCTTTTTATTCTCAATTTTTTCCAAGACTCTTCCTCTTTCTCAACTTTTTTGAAATCTTTTTCTTTTTCTCAATTTTTTCGAAATCTCTTCCTTTTTCTCAATTGTTTCGAAGTCTCCTTTTCTCAGTTTTTTCGAAATCTCTTTCTTTTTCTCAAACTTCGGATTTTTCAGGAAATTTCAGCTTTTATTTTGAATTTTGATATTTGCTGTTGGGGTAAATTTAAATTTTTTTATCTCACAAAAGTAATTCAATTTTTTTTTTGCGAAATTTCAAGTCTGTAGAAAATTTACAAATAAAAATCATGAGTAAAGTATTTTTTAGAAATTTCGACTTTCCAAATTGGTCTTTTTATAGAAATTTCAAAATTCATGTATTTTTTTAAAATGTTAAATACAAATCAATTAAAAATTTTGAACTTCTTGAAATCATAACTTTTTTGTTAACATTTAAGCAAAATGTAAAAATTCCTATAAAAGTATTTTTGGAAATTTTGACTTCTATTTGTTACTTATTTAATGAGTACTCATTTAAAGCGCGTCTGTCCACTCTAGCTTTCATTTAACTCAGACAACCCTTCCTTAGTCGCCAAATCCATCACGGAAACTATCCTGATTGGTATAGAATGCTCAATTTCCCACTCCCAAAAGAAGTCTGCTTCCAGTAAATCTTGGTTCAGTAAAAAATGTGCTCGGGCTGTCTCCTGCAAAAATGGCGCATATTATCGTTGGCGAAATAATCCCTCAGTCGAGACTCGGACCATATTTGTAGATGCACGAAATTCTTGTAAGCAGGTTATTGACGAGGCAAAAGGTGATTTCGATCGTAAATTGCGCCAGAGGCTTATCAACTGTCCAAACGGCTCCAGGTCCTTTTGGAGATTTGCAAAGTCGATTGGAAAGAATTTTACACGTTCAAATTTTCCACCTTTACTAGATGAAAATAGCAATATTGCTACTACCTCCAAGGAAAAGGTTGACATATTAGCCGTAATGTTTGCTGAAAATTCCAATCTTAATTCTCGAAACGCAGAACCCCCTAGTCTTCCTAAGGTTGGCACTTCGATGCCTGAAGTTGTTTTCAGACAACGTCCAATCAGGAAGCTTCTCTTTGAGCTGATACCTCGAAAGCTTCTGGCCTTGATTGCCGCCATTGTTCTTAAGAAGTGCACCCCAGAGTTGACTCCTGTCCTAAGCAAATTGTTCACACTCTCTTACAACAAAGGTGTATTCCCTAACATCTGGAAATTTGCTAGAGTGGGGCATGTCCTTAAAAAGGGAAAAAGGAATCTGGTTAACAATTATCGCCCTATATCTTTGTTACCCGTTATATCTAAAGTGATGGAAAAAGTTATCAACATTGAGATTCTCAAATATCTAGAGGAAAATAGAATCATCTCCGACAGGCAATACGGTTTTAGACAGCAACGTTCCACTAGCGATCCACTGGCATATGTTACTCACATCTGTAACAGCTATGGACAAACATGGTGAGGCTAGAATTGTGGTATTGGATATTTCAAAGGCTTTCGACAGAGTCTGGCACCGATTTTTTCTCGCCAAATTAACATCTTATGGTCTTCCTCCTGGACTCTGTCATCTGATATTCAATTTTCTCGCTGACAGATCTCTTCAGGTCGTCGTCGATGGTATCTCATCCGAGATATTTGCGATTAACGCAGGGGTGCCTCAGGGGTCTGTTCTGTCTCCTACTCTATTTCTGTTACACATAAACGATCTCTTAGCTTCATCTTCCAATCCTATATACAGCTACGCAGATGATAGTAACCTTGTGTCATCTTTTTTCCCCGACAAACCATTATCTATCGCTGCTTCAGATCGACTAAGAGAAAAGCAGATACAGACGATTAATCGGGATCTCGAGATTATTCTGGAATGGGGTAAGAACAATTTGGTCGATTTCAACGCTTCAAAAACTCAGACCGCCGTTTTCTCTAAGAAAACATCAAGGGATAATGCAACAAATATACTAATGGACGGTAAAATCCTTCCGATGGGATCTAATCTGTCTATCGTAGGAGTGAATGCGAGCACCAAGTTCTCTTGGGATGATCATGTGCGCACCATTGCCAAATCCGCCTCTTAGAACCTAGGCTTTCTTTTTAAAGATAAAAAGTACTTCACATCTCATCAGCTACTCACACTCTACAAAGCTCAAGTTAGGGCACCGCTAGCCAATACGGTTCTCATGTTTGAAGTTCAGCTCCAAAACATACTTTAGCTCTTTTGGATTCAATTCAAAGAAGAGCGATTCGCCGAATTGATCCGACCGATTCTCTCGAAACACTAGAGCACAGAGGGTGGTTGGTGATTTATACCTTTTCTACAAGAACTTTCATGGGAGATGCTTTCAGGATTGATCCCTCCAAGGTTAAGATTTTTAAGACATACAAGACAGTCGGAGACAGCAAGTTCCTGTGTCAGCTTGACACAGTGTCTATGGAGACTCTTTTTTCTATAGAACTTCCAAGCTATGGAATTCGTTACCGAGGAAAATTTTCCCCATCCTATTTCTTTCTTTTGTTCCTTGGTTATCTTCAAAAATTCAAGTTAGGGCAACACTAGCCAATACTGTTCTCATGTTTGGAGTTCAGCCCCAAAACACATTTTAGCTCTCTTGGATTCAATTCAAAAAAGAGCGATTCGCCTAATTGATGACGAGAGTCTGACCGATTCTCTCGAAACACTAGAGCACAGGCGTATGGTTGGTGACTTGTCTCTTTTCTACAACTACTATCATGGAAGATGCTCGCAGGAACTAATAGGATTGATCCCCCTAAGTGCAAGATTTTTGAGGCGTACTACACAGTCGAAGACAGCAAATTCCTGAGCGGCCCAGCTGAGGACTTCTGTTTACGGATACTCTTTTTTCTATAGAACTTCCAATTTATGGAACGCGTTACCGAAAGGAATTTTCCCCAAAAATTACAACCTATCCTTGTTTAAGAAGGCGGTTTATCGCCATCTATCCTTGTTTCCGCATCCTACTTGCAGTGCTTTGAAAGCATAATGGGGTTATCCTTTGCGAGTGGATTACACTTAAAAAAAAATTATTTAAAGAGCATGCGACTCGCAAGCCGCGAATTGCAGACCCCTGGTCTAGGCTGGGCCTTGTCTGTCAGTCAGTGTTTAGAGTTTTATTAAAAATTAGATTTTTGATTGTTTGATTCACATTACTTGGGTAATATTGGCCTTTCATCAAGCACTTTATGTAGAATTTATCCACTTGTTATAATTTGCATTATGTTTATATTCTTCTAGCGTAAACATCGATGACCTGTGGCGATGCGATGGAACATGTTTCAGTTTTAAAACCGGTGACTATCCCACTCTCCTACTACTTAAGTATTGACTTAGTTTTCACCGCGCCCACCTACCATTGACCTGCATGAATTAACCTCTCCATTTGGATTTTAAGTTTGGAATTTAGACGACGCGCTTGTGAATCTAGTTATCCATTGTGATGAGTTTTATCAATACCACCTGTGGTGATAACGGTTTTATGCATTAAAACGATAAGTTGTCGATTACACAAAAGAAGGAGTGAGAATTGCACTTAAGATGGTCACTTAAAATGATTTCGATAAATACTTACATGTGGAAGAGAACTTGTTTTTTAGTTGCATGCGTCGTAATAATATTTCTAATAATAATTTACAATACAACAAAAACTGAATCCACCCTACCAGAAACTATTAATTTTTATCATTATAATGTAGTTGATGTGAATTCTGATGATATCAGAGATAAATTATTTAATTTAGATTTCAAATATATTATAAAGCCTGTAAATGTATGTAACAATTCTAATCTTCAAGCTGTGATAGTTGTTACTTCATATCATGACAATATAGAGGCAAGAAGTGCCATGAGAAGAACAATTTCTCAGAATGAACTACAAAATAAATTCAATATTCAAAGAATATTTTTATTAGGACTCGTTCCTTCAAGTAATTTTGTGTCAAAAGCTTCCATTGAAAATGAAGCTAAAAGATTTGATGATATTGTCCTAGGAAATTTTAAAGATTCCTATAGGAACTTGACTTATAAACATGTAATGGGATTAATGTGGGCCAATCAAAATTGCCCTCATACGAAGTATATTATAAAAATGGATGATGATATAGTTATTAATGTGCCCAAAGTAGTGAACATTTTAAGTAATTTAAATATCTCGAACTCAAACGCAATAGCAGGATATATCTTAGAAAATTTGGTTGCTAAAAGAGAAAAATATAATAAGTGGTATGTCACCAAAAAGGAATATGCGAAAGACTTTTATCCAACATTTGTATCTGGTTAGTTTCGTTACTTGAGCAGTATTTATATTAACCGTCATTTTTCAGGTTGGTTCTATGTTACAACTCCCCATGTCGCAAAAAAACTAGTTGCAGGATCCCAAACAACACAATACTTTTGGATTGATGACGTCTATATTACTGGTATTTTGGCAGAAAAATTAAATATAACACATTTTTCTTTAAATGGTTACTTTGCAAGTCATGCAGAATATTTGGAATGTTGCCTACACGATTTGAAAAAGTTCAAATATGACTGCGAATTTGTGATTGGACCAAATGGGGGTGATACGAATTTGTTCTATACTTTCAATAAAGCATTCCAAGTATGTTATCCCTCTAACTGTAGCTTAAGAAATGTTTCAATTAGTCAAACTTGTGTTGTGGAAGGTAAAGTTCACTTGGGACAAGGGATTTCTAGTATTACTAATTATAAACTGAACTAACTTATCTTTGAACTTGTATTCCATTTTTACCTAATCAGTGTTTAGATATCCCTATCCCTTTTATGAGCAAGGTGAACAATTTGTGATATGTTAACTTATTTTATATGTTTTAATAAATTGTCTAATGAATTTAGTATATTTATAACATAAAAATAATTTAAAAATCCTTAAATATCAATCAGTGTTTTTTTTGTGGAACGGGCTGGTCCTTACTAAAGCACTGAACTAAACACTGTGGCTTATGATTAAGTCCAAAGAAGGTTTCACCCCTTTACCACATCGGCAATTAAATAAATAATTACGCAGATACGTATTTCGCCAGCAGAACTGGCATTTTCAAGCGCACTAATCTTAAAAGATTAGCAAAAGATGCATCGACGTGATCTGCATTGAGATTCAAATCGATACTGGCGGTCTTTTGCTTTCTTTCCTATTTCTAATTGTTTAACACATCTGGTGCATGCAATTTTGACCTGCCACAAATAGCCTTCAATAAACTGGAGGCCGCGTAATTATTTATTTAATTGCGGATGTGGTAAAGGGGTGAAACCTTCTTTCGGCTGGTCCTTGGTTATCTTCAAAAACTAAAATACAGTAGTAGTATCTCTCTGAAGATGACAGCTTTTCTATCGAAATGGGTTAGAGCAACCTTTGTTGTGTTTTTCTTGTTCCCTGAAACCAAGAAATCTTTCTTGGTTTCAGGGGATAAGATTTGTATTTTAATCAATCAGTTATTTGTAAAAATCTGGCACCTTTTGGTATTAAATTGTTGGAGAATTTTGTTTTTTTTTTCTTCATTAATACTTTTTTCACACACTTTACACAAAATCAGTTTACTATTCGTTAACAAAATGTCTTTTCCGAATTCGCGAACGAATTTTTGTAATTTGTCTTTTAATGAAGACGCAACTGTAGGCATTTTTTCTGAAATTACGTACGAACGAATTTCCAAAGAACGCGAACGACTTTACATTTACAACGAAGTGAACACGAAATAATAATGATAAAATAAATATTTTTCGAGAATTTTAATATATCTGTAATTGCACTGACTGGATTGGATTGTATAGGGCGAGGGCTAATGAGTAGAAGATTTTTTAATTTTGATAAACATTCAGAAGCAAAGATAATTATCATGCAATTAAGATATTATGAGATTGTGAAAAAATCCATTATTATGTTTCTATAAGTAAATATTTTCTATTATAAGCTTTCTAAGCAGTAACATCTTAAAATGAGCAAAAAAGAGCATTTTAAGCATATGGCTTAAACTTCCGGGCTTTAAGTTATGAATAACCAAGAATAATAAAAAGTATGTTAATATGTTAATATGTTAAAAAGAAAATAAATCAGCTGATCACAATTTGTTGTCAACATTTTCAAAAAATTCAAAATATTAAAATTCCAATGACTTCTGCGACTTATGTTTAAATTTGAAATTTAAATATAAAAGTGGACACTAATATGGTAAGTTACTAAATGTCGAACGATTAGTTAACTTTGGCTTTACTCTGTTTTGTTTTCCCATAGAGAAAAAAATCTTTAATTTTATTACTAGTCTCTGGTTATTACTGTGGTTCTGATGTGAGAACCATGTTTCGTTTCAAGGCTTAAAATGCTCAGTGTATCGAGATTAGGGTTGTTGGTTTTCCCACATTCGCGAATGCGAATATTCATTTCCAACATTCGCGAATACAAATGCGAATGTTGGCACTTAGGGAATTTTAAAGGAAAAGTCACAATTTCCGGAATAAATTGAAAAAATCCTGTTTCCAAAAATATTGCTCTTACAATTTTTATTTTCATTTAAATTTTAAAATAATCTCGAAATTTACAGAAAATATTTTTATCCAAATTTCGTAAAAACGTTATTCCCAAAATTTTTAAGTTTTTATTACCATTTTAATTCAGTTTTAGAAAAATAAATGAATTTTCAGAAAAAGTCGAGTGCGAATGCGAATATTTATTTCCAACATTCGCGAATACGAATGCGGATGCTGGCACGTAGGGAATTTTAAAGGAAAAGGCACAATTTCCGGAATAAATTGAAAAAACCCAGTTTCCAAAAATATTTCACTTACAATTTTTATGCTCATTTAAATTTTAAAATAATCTCGAAATTTACAGAAAATATTTTTATCTAAATTTCGTAAAAACGTTATTACCAAAATTTTTAAATTTTTATTGCCATTTTACTTCAGTTTTAGAAAAATAAATGAATTTTCAGAAAAAGTCGAGTGCGAATGCGAATATTTATTTCCAACATTCGCGAATACGAATGCGGATGCTGGCACGTAGGGAATTTTAAAGGAAAAGTCACAATTTACAGAATAAATTGAAAAAACCCAGTTTCCAAAAATATTGCTCTTACAATTTTTATTTTCATTTAAATTTTAAAATAATCTCGAAATTTACAGAAAATATTTTTATCCAAATTTCGTAAAAACATTATTCCCAAAATTTTTAAATTTTTATTGCCATTTTACTTCAGTTTTAAAAAAATAAACGAATTTTCAGAAAAAGTCGAGTGCGAATGCGAATATTCATTTCCAACATTCGCGAATACGAATGCGAATGTAGGCACGTAGGAAATTTTAAAGGAAACGTCACAATTTCCGGAATAAATTGAAAAAATCCTGTTTCCAAAAATATTGCTCTTACAATTTTTATTTTCATTTAAATTTTAAAATAATCTCGAAATTTACAGAAAATATTTTTATCCAAATTTCGTAAAAACATTATTCCCAAAATTTTTAAGTTTTTATTACCATTTTAATTCAGTTTTAGAAAAATAAACGAATTTTCAGAAAAAGTCGAGTGCGAATGCGAATATTCATTTCCAACATTCGCGAATACGAATACGGATGCTGGCACGTAGGGAATTTTAAAGGAAAAGTCACAATTTCCGGAAAAAATTGAAAAAACCCAGTTTCCAAAAATATTTCACTTACAATTTTTATGCTCATTTAAATTTTAAAATAATCTCGAAATTTACATAAAATATTTTTATCCAAATTTCGTAAAAACATTATTCCCAAAAATTTTTAAGTTTTTATTACCATCTTAATACTGTTTTAGGAAAAATAAACGAATTTTTAGAAAAAGTCGAGTTTTGTATAAAAAGCTCAATTTTAAGTAGAAATTTCTAGAAAAAGACGTTTAGTCGAAATTTCGAGAATAAAACGAATTTTGAGAAATAGATTGAAATTTCCGCACACTCAAAAACTCGAAAAATATACCGAAATTTTTATGAAATATTTAAAATTTCCAATAACGTCCAAATTTCAGAAAAAAAAGTACAATTTTGAGTATAAAGTCGTAATTTAAAAATGACCAATGATTATAATAAAAAATACAGTTTTGAGGTAAAGTCTGAATTTTCAGAAAATAAAATGTAATATAAAACGTAATCTTTTGGAAAAACTTGAATAATATCGAAATTTCGCGAAAAAGACGATTTTCGAAGTAAATATCGAAAGCTTCGAAAATCCAAACAACTTTTGAAAAAATGAATAAATAAAGTAGCAACATTTTGAGGAATTTCTAAAAAAAACTCGTTTACTAAAAATTCGAATTTTTCAGAGAAAATCAGATTTTATCAAAATTTCACAAAAAGAACCTTTCTTGAAGAAAATTTCAATAAAAAAGTCAAAATTTTAAGAAAAAGAGTCAACATTTCTTAACTGAATATTTTTTTAACGACTGCCTGAATGAAGAACAAGCTTCCTCCATCCCGCTGTGATGTCAAAAAATATCGACTATTGAGGTAAACGTCGAAATTTTGAAAAACAAGTTGGAATTTGAATTTTTCATTAGTCGAAACTTTTTTATCAAAGGATGAACCACATTTCAAGAAAAGGTGAAGTATAATAAATAACCCAAAATTTTTAAAAAGATGAATTTAAAAAAAATCAGAAAAAAATCAAATATTGAGAAATTGCGAAGTTTAAAAAAAAAGGACGGATTTTCAGACAGAAATTTTAAATTTTTAGAAAGCCGTATTTTGATAAAAGAAGTCTAATTTTAGAATACACTCAGAACTTCAAAAGAAAAAAAGAAATTTTATGAAAAAAGACAAAAAGAACTCGATTTTTTAAGATAATGTGTAAATTTCAAGAAAAGAATTTTCAGGAATAAATCGACATTTTTGAAAAAGGTTGCCGCTGTTGAAAATATACATTTTCGGTTCATAAATCAAGAGAAAGCAAGTGACCCACCTTGCTCTAATGTAGCTAGCTGATAAAAAAAGAAAACAAGAGAACTTAAAAATATTTTTTATTAGATGGGATTGCATAAATTACTTTATCAGTTATTATCTTCATAAATATTTTTAACTGCGCTATCCATGGACACCCCCAACACTCCCCTAAGGGTCCATGGACCCCAGTTTAAGAAACTCAACCTTAGCTGTTGCTTCGTTATTTTATAAATAATTTCCCGTTTTATTGCCAAATCATTCGCAATATATTCGCATAATTTGTTGCGAATGCGAGTGCGAATATTAAAAAACATGAGAATATTTACGAATGCGAACATTCGCGAATGCGAATGCGAGTATTCGCGAATGCAAGTATTCGCGAATGCGAATATTCGTTACATCACTACTAGGGATGCATCATCGTTCAAAAAAGCATCGATGTTTGAACATCGATATTTTTTTCAAAGAAACATCGATGTCTTAAACATCGATATTCGATATCAATACATCGATGTTTTTTAAATATTTAATAAAATTAATTGCGAGTTTAAGAAGTCAACAACAGTAAAGTGTTGAAAGGACATCAATTTAAAAAGAATTTTTTTATAAATCTCGAGTTTAATTGAAATTTCGACTTTTTTTCTCGAAATTCCGAGATTAAAGTTGAAATTTCGACTCTAGTCTCGAAATTTCGACTCTAATCTCGAAATTTCGACTCTAATCTCGAAACTTCGACTTTTTTCTTGAAAATACGACTTCCTGCTCGAAATTTCACCTTTAATCTCAAAATTTTGCCTTTAATCTCCAAATTTCGACCTTTTTCTAGAAATTCCGAGATTAAAGTCAAAATGTCGATTTTATTTTCAAAATTTCGACCACAGAAGTTTAGGTTAAGCATACAGTATTGACGGATGGCAGTAGGGTGTTTTTAATAACCAAAATTTCGACTTTTTCTTGAAATTTCTAGGTTAAAGTCGAAATTCGAGGTTAAAGTCGAAATGTTCACGCTTATCTTGGAATTTCGAGAAAAACAGTTAATATTTCCAGATTAAAATCGAAATTTCGAGATTAAAATCAAAGCGATGTCTTAAACATTGCTATTCGATATCGATATATCCATGTTTTTTAAATATTTAATTAAATTAATTGCGAGTTTAAGAAGTCAACATTAGGAAAGTGTGAAAAGGACATCAATTTAAAAAGGAATTTTTTTATAAATCTCCAGTTTAATTGAAATTTAGACTTTTTTTTCTCGAAATTCCGAGATTAAAGTTGAAATTTCGACTCTAATCTCGACATTTCGACTCTAATCTCGACATTTTGACTCTAATCTCGACATTTCGAGTCTAATCTCGACATTTCGACTCTAATCTCGACATTTCGAGTCTAATCTCGACATTTCGACTCTAATCTCGACATTTCGACTCTAATCTCGACATTTCGACTTTTTTCTTGAAAATACGACTTCTTTCTCGAAATTTCGCCTTTAATCTCGAAATTTCGATCTTTTTCTAGAAATTCCGAGATTAAAGTCAAAATATCGACTTTATTTTCAAAATTTCGACCATAGAAGCTTAGGTTAAGCATACAATATTGACAGATGGCAGTAGAGTGTTTTCAATAACCAAAATTTCGACTTTTTCTCGAAATTTCTAGGTTAAAGTCGAAATGTTGACTTTTATCTTGGAATTTCGAGATAAACAGTTGATATTTCCAGATTAAAATCGAAATTTCGAGATTAAAATAGAAGCGATGTCTTAAACATTGCTATTCGATATCGATATATCGATGTTTTTTAAATATTTAATTAAATTAATTGCGAGTTTAAGAAGTCAACATTAGGAAAGTGTAAAAAGGACATCAATTTAAAAAGATTTTTTTTAGAAATTTTCAGTTTAATTGAAATTTAGACTTCTCCTCTCAAAATTCAGAGATTAAAGTTGAAATTTCGACTCTAATCTCGACATTTCGACTCTAATCTCGACATTTCGACTTTTTTCTTGAGAATACGACTTCCTTCTCCAAATTTCGCCTCTAATCTCGAAATTTTGCCTTTAATCTCGAAATTTCGACCTTTTTCTAGAAATTCCGAGATTAAAGTCAAAATATCGACTTTATTTTCAAAATTTCGACCATAGAAGCTTTTTAGACTTTTTTTCTCGAAATTCCGAGATTAAAGTTGAAATTTCGACTCTAATCTCGACATTTCAACTTTTTTCTTGAAAATACGACTTCTTTCTCGAAATTTCGCCTTTAATCTCGAAATTTCGCCTTTAATCTCGAAATTTCGATCTTTTTCTAGAAATTCCGAGATTAAAGTCAAAATATCGACTTTATTTTCAAAATTTCGACCATAGAAGCTTTTTAGACTTTTTTTCTCGAAATTCCGAGATTAAAGTTGAAATTTCGACTCTAATCTCGACATTTCGACTCTAATCTCGACATTTCGACTTTTTTCTTGAAAATACGACTTCTTTCTCGAAATTTCGCCTTTAATCTCGAAATTTCGTTTGTAATCTCGAAATTTCGACCTTTTTTTAGAAATTCCGAGATTAAAGTCAAAATATCGATTTTATTTTCAAAATTTCGACCATAGAAGCTTAGGTTAAGCATACAATATTGACAGATGGCAGTAGGGTGTTTTTAATAACCAAAATTTCGACTTTTTCTCGAAATTTCTAGGTTAAAGTCGAAATTCGAGGTTAAAGTCGAAATGTTACTCATATCTTGGAATTTCGAGAAAAACAGTTGATACTTCGAGATTAAAATCGAAATTTCGAGATTTAAGGCGAAATTTCGAGAAAGAAGTCGTATATTCAAGAAAAAAAATCGAAATTTCGAGATTAAAATCGAAATTTCGAGATTAAAATCGAAATTTCGAGATTAAAATCGAAATTTCGAACAAATCAAAAATTTTTCTTTAAACTGAAAGTTGTAATACATTTATTTTTTGAATTTATCGTCTATCCGCGCCTAATTTCTTTAATTATTTGTTATAAAATGACAATTATTTTCCTTCCGAGTTGAAACCCATAAATTTTTGTTCTTTTTTTATTTATTTCCCCTTCAAATTTTGACAGTAAACTCAAACATTTTTTGAATCGAAAATTACGTTTGAAGTTTAACATTTTCAAAAAAAAAAAGTACACATTTTGAGATTACAGCACCACATTTAAAAGTTAAACTCAACGTTGGATAAAAATTCAAAGATAAATTCTGGAATTTTAGAAAATAAATAGATTTTAAGCGGTTTTTTTCAATTTATTTAACATTTCTTCGGCCCAGTTTGGAAATATTTAAATTTTTATGGTTTGTTGACAATTTTCTGAACAATTTTTGAAATTCGACTACGTGATATTTAAATTTATTGAAAACGTCACTTCATGACAGTTTACAAATTAGGAGGTTAGTTTATTTTACATAGAATAGTAATAGTAATAGTAATAGTAGTCGCATTTCAAAAATTGTTTAGAAAATTGTCAACAAACCATAAAAATTTAAATATTTCCAAACTGGGCCGAAGAAATGTTAAATAAATTGAAAAAAACATAATATTTCCGGTCAATAAGGGTCTACCATGAAGAATAGATTTTAAGTGTTGACATATTTTAAAAAGTCACAATTTTAAGAAGGAAATTAATATTTTCAAAAAATTAAAAGCCAAGATTTTAAAAAAATGTTGAAATCTTCATAAAAAATTAAAATTTTTAAGAAAAATTCCAGATTATCAGAACAATACGAAATTTTTTAAACAACTCGACCTTTTAAAGAAGTTAGAGTAGATTTTGTAAAAAATTGCATACTTTTAAAAATGCGAAGTTTTGAGCCTACTTATTTTCAAAAAGACAAAATTCAAAATTTTTTAAAAAACGAAATTTTGAAAAAATTTTAAATTTTCGAAAAAATAGAAATTTCGGAAAACAGACGAATTTTGAAAAATATCAAAATATTTTCATGGTCAAAATTTTGAAAAATATCGACACTTTCATAAACAGTTAAAATTTTTAATAGAAAGTCAAGATTTCCAAAAAAGTGTATATTTTGAAAAATTCGAATTTTATAAAAAAGTTTTCTAAGCCGAAGCGTACGTTTGAAGTTTAAATTTTTCGAACAAAGCAGACATTTGGAATTTACAGATATACATGTGAGAAAAACTTCAACATTTAAAAGCTAAACCCAAAATTCCAAAAAATTCTTAAATATTTATAAAAAATTCTTAAATATTTATAAAGAATTCTTAAATATTTATAAAAAATGTTTGAATTTTCAATAGAAATTCAAGAATAGAGTCCGGATTTGAAAAAAAAGTTGAAATTTTGGAAAAAACATTAAATTTATAAAAATAAATTTGGTTTAATACAAGATCTTAGGAAAGATTCGAGATTGCTAAGAAAATTTGAAATTAAAAAATATTGACATTTTGAACCCTTACTTCAAAAACTGAAATACAGAACTTGTCCCCTGAAACCAAGAAAGATTAAAAACACAATAACGCGTTTCGACAGAAAAGCTTTCATCTTCAGAGAGATACTACTACTGTATTTCAATTTTTGAAGATAACCAAGGACCAGTC
Organism: Dastarcus helophoroides; assembly: GCA_028583605.1. Lineage (NCBI taxonomy): Eukaryota > Metazoa > Arthropoda > Insecta > Coleoptera > Bothrideridae > Dastarcus > Dastarcus helophoroides. Next base: position 47,284,473 of record CM053326.1, on the reverse strand, counting down.
CGTTCCACCAAACCCTTACTTTAACAAATGAATATTAGAAAATATGCAATTTTCAAATTTAAACCAGGAATTTTGATAAAAATTTCGAATTCCTGTTAGTAGGTGAGAAGATTTGTTCACTCAAATATTGAGAACTTCTCAAATAATCGAAATTTAGAAATAAGGTTCTAAATTTTGAGAATTCTGTTTTGGTTTTAATTTGGAAATTTTTATTTTGATAATGTAACTATTTCTGAATCTGTTTATTTTTTTATGAAAATCTCGACTTTTTTCTAGAGGTTTTGAATTAAATTACGAAATTAACAAGATTAAAAGTTCAAAAAAAGGAAATGTTTGTAAAGAAAGTTGTCTTGAAGGAATTGAAAATTTGAAGTTTAAACTAGAAATCTTAATAAAGATAAGAATTTGCCCCAAAATTTAAAATAATAAATATTAAATAAATGATTTTGAAAATTTAGTTTATGTTTTCAAGTTTTCAAATTAATACTCGAAAAACTCTTCCAAAAATTCTCATTTTTCTTTCAAAATTTGGGCTTTTTTACGAATTGCCAAATAACAATACCTAAACTCTGAAGTTTGAGATATTTTTGTTTGTTTGGTGGAACGGTCCTATGTTATCTTCAAAAATTGAAATACAGAACTTGTTCCCTGAAACCAAGAAAGATTAAAAAATACAACAACGTTTGTTGTGTTTTTTAATCTTTCTTGGTTTCAAGGGACAAGTTCTGTAATTCAATTTTCAGATAATTTTATTGTTTGTATACCTGCTGCATATAAATCGAGCATTAATTTGTTAAATATACTGCTGCTATCAAGCGGCTAGTTACAAAATTATGTGATCGTTGGTACAGTTTATTTTATGCAACAGACGGAGCTAATTCTATCGCGATGCGATACATCGATTTTTCAAATATCGTGTATTAACTGAACGTAGCATCGATATTAATTAAGCTTCGATTTTTACAAACGATACATCGATGTTTCAAAACATCGAACTATCGTTTGCATCAAGTTTATCGTGGTTATAGAATTGGTTTTGGTGGAACGGACTGGTCCTTGGTTATCTCCAAAAATTGAAACACGAAACTTGTCCCCAGAAACCAAGAAAGATGAATCTTTTTTGGTTTCAGGGGACAAGTTTTGTATTTCAATAGAATTGGTTGCAAATCATAGGCGTCTGGTATTATCGATATCTATAAATTGGAAGGAATTTTCCTCAAAAATTACAACTTATCCTTGTTTAAAAAGGCGGTTCATCGCCATCTATTCTTATTTCCGCATCTTACTCGCAGTTCTTTGAAAGCATAATAGGGTTACCCTTTGCGAGTGCATTAAATTTAAAACAAACAAAAAATTGATTTGTCTTTTTAAGAAAGATCGAACAACGATTTTTTCTTGAGGCAGAAGATTATTTAATAATAAAATAGACACATTAAATTTGTAAAAAATATATTGAGCCAAAAAGTAACAATAAACAGGATTCTCTATAAAAATAACAAATCAAACAACCAAAGACGTATATAAAATGTTTACAACTATTATATACAAATATTAGGAAACTTTGTAACAGTAAACAACAAATTTATTGGTTTTCTTTCTCATGATCTAAACACAGCCTAAAGATTAAACCAGTGATACAAAAAATAGTTAATTCACTCTACCGTAATCAACAAATCTTCTGCTTCCAGCTTCATACCCATTCCAATATCTACTGTTTTGACAATACCTGCCACTGGACTTTGGACAACAGTTTCCATTTTCATAGCAGAGAGAATAACTAATGGAGTACCTTTTTCAACTTTTTCTCCAACTTTCACTCGTATGTCAATTACTGTACCGGGCATGGGTGCCCCTACTTCGTTTTTATTAGTTTTGTTAGCTTTAGGATGGAAATGAATTTCTTTTCCAGCATCTTTATCACGAATTAAAACCGATCTCAATGTTCCGTTTAATTCGAAAAATACTTCACGTTCCCCATTCTCGGTTAAATCTTCTGCCATGGCTAGTGTCTTGATACCTAATGTTTTCCCTTTTTCAATCGTTACTTCAAATTCTTCACCAACTTTAGGTCCTACAAGGAATATTCTCGTGTCTATTTTATCTACAGGTCCATATTTTTCCTTAAAAGCTAAAAATTCTTTTGTTACTTGTGGATACAATGCAGCTGACAAAACATCTCGGTCGGTTGCATGGGGAAAGGTTTCTTGGATGTCACTCTTTAGCCCATTAAAGTCCAGTGGAGGTAGTGAAGCTCCAGGTCTACCTTCAATGCGTGGCATGTCCCTCAGAACTTTAGAACGGAGGGGTTCGGGAAAACCTCCATAAGGTTGACCTATGTGTCCTTGTAAATACTCAACAACTGACTTAGGGAATGACAATTCTTCCGCTTTGTCCAAAACATCTTGACATGTTAATTTATTCTGCACCATGAATTGCGCTAAATCACCCACTACTTTGGAAGACGGTGTGACTTTTATAATATCTCCTAATAAAATATTTGCTTCTGCATATGCCTTTTTAACATCTTCAAAGAAATCACCTAATCCTAAAAATAACGACACCAAATTGCATAGAAATAATTTCATTTAATTTTAGCCATACCTAATGAATATGCCTGAAATTGTAGGTTCGTATATTGTCCACCTGGAATCTCGTTGTTGTACACATCAGCATTGCCCGATTTCATAGTGGTCGTACATTCAAATGGGGCATATAAAGTTCTCGTTTGTTCCCAATACGCTGAATATTCGGAAATATTGTCCAATTTGAATTGCGTGTCATGGGGAGTTCCTTGTAAACTTGCCACAATAGCACCCATGCTAGGTTGACTGGTTAATCCAGACATTGAATCTACAGCAACGTCGACTACATCGGCTCCAGCTTCGGCGCACGCCAACATGGAAGCAACCCCGGCCCCACTTGTGTCATGTGTATGGATGTGTATAGGAAGATCAGGATACTTTTCTCTTAAAGCTCCTACTAACATCCTAAAATCAGAATTATTGTTAGTCTATGTGCAGGTTAAACCAAATTTGATTTCCACTACAGGAATCTCATAAACCATTGCAGATACAAGCTTAAATGGGAAAAGTAGTGCAAAATTTAACGCCTAATATTATTCCGCTGAGAATCACAGACACAATTACAGAATCAAAAAATGTTATAGTTACAAGATTACAATAGAATATAAAATAATTAGATGACATTCATCTTCAGCTCTGGAAGTTGTCAATATGAAATCTGGAATTAAAATGGCTTAAATTAAAATTCCATCAGGTTGCAACTTGCTACAAATTGTTGACTGTTCAACGTAAAAGATGGGTTCTTAAGGTCATACCATCATTCTGTCATTCACGCTTGAAAACGTCAGTTCTGCTGACGAAATACTATTGCGTAATTATCATTAATTAGAATCGATATAAAGCGGCCAAATCTGCTTTCAATCTCCCCTTATAATGAAATCCTCACCTTGCTGCTTTGGGTTTAAGTAATCCGGCCATGTCTTTGATTGCTAAAACATGAGTACCAGCCTTTACAAGTTCTTCAGCTATATTTAAATAGTATTTGAGATCATATTTTTTCTTGTTAGGATCGCTTACATCCCCAGAGTATGAAATTGCAGCCTCTACGATACCACCTGCCTTGCCAGCAGCTTCCATCCCCACGATTAAATTCGGTAAATAATTCAAGGAGTCGAATACTCGGAAAATATCCATTCCAGTTTGAACCTACATTATTATTTTAAATAATACACTCTCTACATTATTACTTGTACTTACAGCTAGTTCACAAAATTTAAATACAACGTTATCGGGATAATTTGTATAACCCACAGCATTGGCTCCTCTGAGCAGCATCTGGAAAGGAATGTTAGGAATCATTTTTCTCATTTCTTCGAGTCTTTCCCACGGACATTCATGCAAGAACCTGAGTGCGACATCGAATGTGGCTCCTCCCCAGTTTTCTAGGGAATATAGATGACTAAAGTTGTGAGCGACAAAAGGGGAAATTTTAAGTAGGTCGTGAGTTCGCACTCTTGTGGCTAAAAGCGATTGGTGAGCATCTCTGAAAGTCGTATCCATTAACAACAAGCTCTTTTGATTACGTACTGCTTTCGCGAAAGCTTCGGGGCCTTGTTCTTTGTAAATTTGTCTTAAACCTCTTGGAGGTGCTGCATCTAAAATACAAAATATTACGTGATGGGGTATTGCAAAAATCCCAATTTTGGGTTTATGTTCTCTTGGTGTAATACAATAGAACCTCTCTATAACGAGGTCGGTTATAAGAAGAACTCAGATCGAGTGAATTCATATTTAAGAAGTTTTGTTTTTGACGAAAATCACTTAAAAAGAGCATTTTTGCTGGTATCTTACGTGTTCGTTATAAGGGGGTTCTACCGTAGGAGAAAAAGTATTTTCAAATCCAAGATACATTGCACTACATCTTACTTACAATCTACTATCTTACATGTACATTGTAAGGTAAGTACATAAAAATGATTTACTTGTCAAAAGTAATACATTACTTTTTCCGATTTTGACATTGCTACAGAAGAAGACAACATTGGGTGCCAATGAATTTATTAGAAATATCAACAGTATTGTGTCCAATAGTTTTATATTAAATCGCCATATTTACAGTTTCTAGCAGAATAATTTATTAATAGGCGACTTAAATTCCTTAGTAAAATTAAATTTATCCTTTCAATCAGGGCTTCGAACCACTATTTTTTTCGATCCAGTTTTCGGTTTTCGTTCCGACAAAAATAGCAGCTTTTTCGGTTTTTGGTTTTCAGTTCAGTTCCGGGTGAATCATTTTTTACTTTTTTAAAAGTTTTCATCTGACTGAAAAATTGATTTTCTAACATAATTTAGGAAATGTTGTCTTTTTTTGTCTTTAATATTACAACGTACAAATACTTTAAGTTTAAATTTTAAGAAAGACCGGAACTTTATAAAAAAATTAATCGGAAAATCCGGGTTTAAAAATTTCACATTTGGGCTCGAAATTTTTATAAAAATTTTAAAATTATTTAATCAACAGTTGAAGACTTCTAGAACATGCAAAATTTGCGATTAAATTTAAAATTTGAGAACTATTTTTTCGTAATTTTGAATTTCTATTAAAATTTTGATTTTGACTCTCTTTTTCTCAGAGACTACTTTTTCTAAAGCAATTAATTTTTACCCTTTCGACTTTGTTTTCTAGAACTTCGAATTAAATAAAAAACCAAATTAAAAAATGAAAATTTTATGTTTTTTTTCAAGTTCAATCCACTCGCAAAGCGTAACCCCATTATGCTTTCAAAGCACTGCGAGTGGGATGCGGAAACAAGAATAGATGGCGATTTTGAGGAAATAGTCAGTTTCGAAAAAAACAACTTTAAATTTATTTAAAAGAAGAGTTCTCAAAATTTTTACCTTCTTTCTTTCTACCTTAATATATTGACCTTGTTCGGCACATGTTTTTGTGGAATTCTCCAGAAGAGAGAAATCTCTCTACCTGCCTTTCCCTCTCCCATCAGAGGGTGCCTGCCTGCCTGGTCAACCCTCGACATTTTATATCAATATTATACATTTCGAAAAGAGACCGTGAATAAAACCACATTTAAAAAGCAAGAAACAAGCTTATCATTTTTCTGGTCCTTCGAGTAGGATCAAGTCAAAATATATCGAACAGACCTCAAACCCAAAATATTCGTTTTTTTTTCTGAAAATGTTGCTAAAAACTTCAAAATTTTCAGAAAAAATAAAAAGTTTTTGTTAATGGATTTACTTATTTCTTTTGAAGTTCCAAATTTAAGGTTGTTCTTTTTGTATTTTTTTTGTTGTTGAAAATTTAGCTTTTTTCTAGCAAGTATTATAATAAACTCACCTAACGCTTTTCCCCAACATGTTAAATTTATTCTTTAAATGTAGGCATTTTTTTCGAACGTAAAAAAATTGAAAATTAAGAAGTTAAACTTGGAATTTTGTTAAGAACTCGTATATTTAATTTTTCGATCAAAAGATCAATATTTCTAGGACTTAAAATTATGAGAATAAAATCGAAATTGTAAAAAATAGTTGTTTTCTCCCATAATTTAGCTTTTTTTTAAAAATGTTGAGTTTTTTCCTTGAAATTTTGACATCTTTTCGAGATTTTGAATTACAATTCACAGTAAAAAAGAAAATAAATGTTCAACTTCAAACGAGAATTTTTCCATTGAAATGTAATGTTTTTTAGCAAAAATTCGACATTTTTAACGTAAATGTAAATTTTAAGAGTAAAAGTTTAAAAAAATAATTATAAAAACATATGACTTTAATTCAAACTTACAATTTTCTATGAAAAAAAATGAAATTTGCGAATCAACGACATATTTTTTTGAAAAACACGCGAAATTTCAATCTTAAAGATGAAATTTTAGGAAAAGTTTGTGAAGAAACTTAAAATTTTGAGATAAACATATAAAAATCGATTTATGACACAAAAGTTCAAAGAGTAACAGGACGAAGTTTCGAGTTTAAACCAGAATTATCTTCAAAACAATTAATCAATTCAAACTTACAATTTTCTATAAAAAAATGAAATTTCAGAATCAGCGACACATTTTCTTGAAAAAAACGCAAAATTTCAATGAAAAAAAATGGAATTTGTGAATCAACGACACATTGTTTTGAAAAAAAACGCGAAATTTCAATCTTAAAGATGAAATTTTAGGAAAAGTTTGTGAAGAAACTTAAAATTTGAGATAAACATATAAAAATCGATTTATGACACAAAAGTTCAAGGAATAACAGGACGAACTTTCGAGTTTAAACCAGAATTATCTTCAAAACAATTAATCAATTCAAACTTACAATTTTCTATTAAAAAAAATGGAATTTTAGAATTAACGACACATTTTCATTAAAAAAAAGCGAAATTTCAATCTTTAAGATAAAATTTTAGGAAAAGTTTGTGAAGAAACTTGAAATTTTGAGATAAACATATAAAAATCGATTTATGACACAAAAGTTCAAGGAATAACAGGACGAACCTTCGAGTTTAAGCCAGAATTACCTTCAAAACAATTAATCAATTCAAACTTACAATTTTCTATAAAAAAATGAAATTTCAGAATCAGCGACACATTTTCTTGAAAAAAACGAGAAATTTTAATCTTAAAGATGAAATTTTAGGACAAGTTTGTGAAGAAACTTAAAATTTTGAGTTAATTTAAAATCGATTTATGACACAAAAGTTCAAGGAGTAACAGGACGAACTTTCGAGGGTAAACCAGGATTATCTTCAAAACAATTAATATTTTAAAAAACACTTAATTTTGACTTTCAAATTCCAAACAATCTGAAAAAAATCTCAACTTCGAGAGTTAAATCCAAATTTTATTAAAAAAGACAAATTTAGCGTAAACAAAACCAGGTGAAGTTTAAATTAGAAAAAAGACGCCACTGGATTAGTCGAAATTTACACCAGAACATCAAATTTTTATTTTAAACTCAACATTTTAGGGAAAAGAAAAGAATACTTCCAGTAATTTCGAGAAAAAAAGTCCAATTTTTAAGAAAGAACTGGAAATTTCGGATAAAAAATGATAGAATTCAACTTGTAAAACTTCAAATTTCAATTTCACTTAAAATTTTGAGAATAAAGTGATTATTTTCTTAAAAAATGAGGTAATTATGAGTTCCTAATCTATCTTTCAGAAAAAAAAAATGAAATTGAACGTAAACTCGTAATTTTGAGAAGAATTTTGTAAAATTTTAAAAAGAAATCGAAAATTTAGTTAACAAAATCAATCTTTAGGGTAAAGAAACATTATTTTAAATATATACAAATTCAACGAATCGAAATAAACTGTTATGTCTGTTTCGGTTTTCGTTCTGACAAAAATAACGGTTTCTTTTCGGTTTCCGGTTTTCAACGACACATTTTCTTTAAAAAAACGCGAAATTTCAATCATAAAGATGAAATTTTAGGAAAAGTTTGTTAAAAAACTTAAAATTTGAGATAAACATATAAAAATCGATTTACGACACAAAAGTTCAAGGAGTAACAGGACGAACTTTCGAGTTTAAACCAGAATTATCTTCAAAACAATTAATCAATTCAAACTTACAATTTTCTATAAAAAAAATGAAATTTCAGAATCAGCGACACATTTTCTTGAAAAAAACGAGAAATTTTAATCTTAAAGATGAAATTTTAGGACAAGTTTGTGAAGAAACTTAAAATTTTGAGTTAATTTAAAATCGATTTATGACACAAAAGTTCAAGGAGTAACAGGACGAACTTTCGAGTTTAAACCAGGATTATCTTCAAAACAATTAATATTTTAAAAAACACTTAATTCTGACTTTCAAATTCCAAGCAATCTGCAAAAAAACTCAACTTCGAGACTTAAATCCAAATTTTAGGAAAAAAGACAAATTTAGCGTCAACAAAACCAGGTGAAGTTTATAATTAGAAAAAAGACGCCACTGCATTAGTCGAAATTTACACCAGAACATCAAATTTTTATTTTAAACTCAACATTTTAGGGAAAGAAAAGAATACTTCTAGTAATTTCGAGAAAAAAAGTCCAATTTTTAAGAAAGAACTGGAAATTTTGATAAAAAATGATAGAATTCAACTTATAAAACTTCAAATTTCAATTTCGCTTAAAATTTTGAGAATAAAGTGAATATTTTCTTAAAAAATGAGGTAATTATGAGTTCCTAATCTATCTTTCAGAAAAAAAAATGAAATTGAACGTAAACTCGTAATTTTGAGAAGATTTTGTAAAATTTTAAAAAGAAATCGAAATTTAGTTAAAAAAAATCAATCTTTAGGGTAAAGAAAAATTATTTTAAATATATACAAATTCAACGAATCGAAATAAACTGTTATTTTGCGGTTCTGTTTCGGTTTTCGTTCTGACAAAAATAACGGTTTTTTTTCGGTTTCCGGTTTTCAACGACACATTTTCTTTAAAAAAACGCGAAATTTCAATCTTAAAGATGAAATTTTAGGAAAAGTTTGTTAAAAAACTTGAAATTTTGAGATAAACATATAAAAATCGATTTATGACACAAAAGTTCAAGGAATAACAGGACGAACCTTCGAGTTTAAACCAGAATTACCTTCAAAACAATTAATCAATTCAAACTTACAATTTTCTATAAAAAAAATGAAATTTCAGAATGAGGGACACATTTTCTTGAAAAAAACGAGAAATTTTAATCTTAAAAATGAAATTTTAGGACAAGTTTGTGAAGAAACTTGAAATTTTGAGATAAACATATAAAAATCGATTTATGACACAAAAGTTCAAGGAGTAACAGGACGAACTTTCGAGTTTAAACCAGGATTATCTTCAAAACAATTAATATTTTAAAAAACACTTAATTCTGACTTTCAAATTCCAAGCAATCTGCAAAAAAACTCAACTTCGAGACTTAAATCCAAATTTTAGGAAAAAAGACAAATTTAGCGTAAACAAAACCAGGTGAAGTTTATATTAGAAAAAAGACGCCACTGCATTAGTCGAAATTTACACCAGAACATCAAATTTTTATTTTAAACTCAACATTTTAGGAAAAGAAAAGAATACTTCTAGTAATTTCGAGAAAAAAAGTCCAATTTTTAAGAAAGAACTGGAAATTTTGATAAAAAATGATAGAATTCAACTTATAAAACTTCAAATTTCAATTTCGCTTAAAATTTTGAGAATAAAGTGAATATTTTCTTAAAAAATGAGGTAATTATGAGTTCCTAATCTAACTTTCAGAAAAAAAAATGAAATTGAACGTAAACTCGTAATTTTGAGAAGAATTTTGTAAAATTTTAAAAAGAAATCAAAATTTAGTTAAAAAAAATCAATCTTTAGGGTAAAGAAAAATTATTTTAAATATATACAAATTCAACGAATCGAAATAAACTGTTATTTTGCGGTTCTGTTTCGGTTTTCGTTCTGACAAAAATAACGGTTTTTTTTCGGTTTCCGGTTTTCAACGACACATTTTCTTAAAAAAACGCGAAATTTCAATCTTAAAGATGAAATTTTAGGAAAAGTTTGTTAAAAAACTTGATATTTTGAGATAAACATATAAAAATCGATTTATGACACAAAAGTTCAAGGAGTAACAGGACGAACTTTCGAGTTTAAACCAGAATTATCTTCAAAACAATTAATCAATTCAAACTTACAATTTTCTATAAAAAAAATGGAATTTTAGAATTAACGACACATTTTCATTAAAAAAAAGCGAAATTTCAATCTTTAAGATAAAATTTTAGGAAAAGTTTGTGAAGAAACTTGAAATTTTGAGATAAACATATAAAAATCGATTTGTGACAGAAAAGTTCAAGGAGTAACAGGACGAAGTTTCGGGTTTAAACCAGAACTATCTTCAAACCAATTAATATTTTAAAAAACATTTAATTCTGACTTTCAAATTCCAAACAATCTGCAAAAAAACTCAACTTCGAGACTTACATCCAAATTTTAGGAAAAAAGACAAATTTAGCGTCAACAAAACCAGGTGAAGTTTATATTAGAAAAAAGACGCCACTGCATTAGTCGAAATTTACACCAGAACATCAAATTTTTATTTTAAACTCAACATTTTAGGGAAAGAAAAGAATACTTCTAGTAATTTCGAGAAAAAAAGTCCAATTTTTAAGAAAGAACTGGAAATTTTGATAAAAAATGATAGAATTCAACTTATAAAACTTCAAATTTCAATTTCGCTTAAAATTTTGAGAATAAAGTGAATATTTTCTTAAAAAATGAGGTAATTATGAGTTCCTAATCTAACTTTCAGAAAAAAAATGAAATTGAACGTAAACTCGTAATTTTGAGAAGAATTTTGTAAAATTTTAAAAAGAAATCAAAATTTAGTTAACAAGATCAATCTTTAGGGTAAAGAAAAATTATTTTAAATATATACAAATTCAACGAATCGAAATAAACTGTTATGTCTGTTTCGGTTTTCGTTCTGACAAAAATAACGGTTTTTTTTCGGTTTCCGGTTTTCAACGACACATTTTCTTAAAAAAAACGCGAAATTTCAATCTTAAAGATGAAATTTTAGGAAAAGTTTGTTAAAAAACTTGATATTTTGAGATAAACATATAAAAATCGATTTATGACACAAAAGTTCAAGGAGTAACAGGACGAACTTTCGAGTTTAAACCAGAATTATCTTCAAAACAATTAATCAATTCAAACTTACAATTTTCTATTAAAAAAAAATGAAATTTCAGAATCAGCGACACATTTTCATTGAAAAAAAAGCGAAATTTCAATCTTTAAGATGAAATTTTAGGAAAAGTTTGTGAAGAAACTTGAAATTTTGAGATAAACATATAAAAATCGATTTATGACAGAAAAGTTCAAGGAGTAACAGGACGAACTTTCGAGTTTAAACCAGGATTATCTTCAAAACAATTAATATCTTAAAAAAACACTTAATTCTGACTTTCAAATTCCAAGCAATCTGCAAAAAAAAACTCAACTTCGAGACTTAAATCCAAATTTTATTAAAAAAGACAAATTTAGCGTAAACAAAACCAGGTGAAGTTTAAATTAGAAAAAAGACGCCACTGCATTAGTCGAAATTTACACCAGAACATCAAATTTTTATTTTAAACTCAACATTTTAGGAAAAGAAAAGAATACTTCTAGTAATTTCGAGAAAAAAAGTCCAATTTTTAAGAAAGAACTGGAAATTTTGATAAAAAATGATAGAATTCAACTTATAAAACTTCAAATTTCAATTTCGCTTAAAATTTTGAGAATAAAGTGAATATTTTCTTAAAAAATGAGCTAATTATGAGTTCCTAATCTAACTTTCAGGAAAAAAATGAAATTGAACGTAAACTCGTAATTTTGAGAAGAATTTTGTAAAATTTTAAAAAGAAATCAAAATTTAGTTAAAAAAAATCAATCTTTAGGGTAAAGAAAAATTATTTTAAATATATACAAATTCAACGAATCGAAATAAACTGTTATGTCTGTTTCGGTTTTCGTTCTGACAAAAATAACGGTTTTTTTTCGGTTTCCGGTTTTCAACGACACATTTTCTTAAAAAAAACGCGAAATTTCAATCTTAAAGATGAAATTTTAGGTAAAGTTTGTTAAAAAACTTGATATTTTGAGATAAACATATAAAAATCGATTTATGACACAAAAGTTCAAGGAATAACAGGACGAACCTTCGAGTTTAAGCCAGAATTACCTTCAAAACAATTAATCAATTCAAACTTACAATTTTCTATAAAAAAAAATGAAATTTCAGAATCAGCGACACATTTTCTTGAAAAAAACGAGAAATTTTAATCTTAAAGATGAAATTTTAGGAAAAGTTTGTGAAGAAATTTAAAATTTTGAGTTAATTTAAAATCGATTTATGACACAAAAGTTCAAGGAGTAACATGACGAACTTTCGAGTTTAAACCAGGATTATCTTCAAAACAATTAATATTTTAAAAAACACTTAATTTTGACTTTCAAATTCCAAACAATCTGCAAAAAAACTCAACTTCGAGACTTAAATCCAAATTTTAGGAAAAAAGACAAATTTAGCGTAAACAAAACCAGGTGAAGTTTAAATTAGAAAAAAGACGCCATTGCTTTAGTCGAAATTTACACCAGAACATCAAATTTTGATTTTAAACTCAAAATGTTAGGAAAAAAAAGAATACTTCTAGTAATTTCGAGAAAAAAAAACCAATTTTGAAGAAAGAACTGAAAATTTTGATAAAAAATGGTAGTATTCAACTTATAAAACTAAATATTTCAATTTGGCTTAAAATTTTGAGAATAAAGTGAATATTTTCTTAAAAAATGAGCTAATTATGAGTTCCTAATCTAACTTTCAGAAAAAAAAAATGAAATTGAACGTAAACTCGTAATTTTGAGAAGAATTTTGTAAAATTTTAAAAAGAAATCGAAATTTATGAAAAAAAACCAATCTTAGGATAAAGTAAAAATTATTTTAAGTACAGTGAGACCCCGCTTAACGCTGCTCCGTTTAGCGCTGTTTCGGTTTAACGCTTTTTTATTGGAATAGTGGGATTCCCTGAAAATTGCACGCATCATTAGGTTTCCTCTAAATCCAAAGTACATACAACATACATTATAATTTTTTTTTGAATGAGGTAATAAAAAAACGTTTGAAAGGAGTGTGGAAAAACGTTTGGTCAGATCCAAACGAGGACGATGACAGTAGAAAATCTGTTGTTGATATGAATGAAATAGTCGAATTAGCGAATCAAACAGATTTAGGAATGGGGAAAATTTCAAAAAAAAATAAATGATGAGCTCAAGGAAATAGTGGATCAAGAAGAACACAAAAATATTGAAAAAAGTGATTCTGAAGAAAAGCAAAAAAATAAACTGTCAAGGTCATTTCTAAAAACCAGTTTAACTACAAAAATTAAGAAATAATTTATTGAAAATGAGGCCGAATTTGATAGGAGTTCAAAGGCAAAACGGAGTGCCAACTTTTTATAGGGAGGAAATGAAAATTACAAATAACATTAGGCACCTTCTTGATAAAAAACAAATAAATTGGAAAAGCAGAATATGAATGCTCTAAAAATAAATGGTGACTTACTTTTTATACCCGTTTTCCCCTAACCCCAATTTTTTCATAAAGAGATGACCTCGTTTAACGCTGTTTCGTATAACGCTCTATTTGGTTGGAACGTAATCCCCGCGATAAACGAGGTATTACTGTATATACAAATTCAACGAATCGTTTCTCTCTGAAGATGACAGCTTGGCTGTCGAAACGCGTTAGAGCAACCTTTGTTGTGTTTTTTAATTTTTCTTGGTTTCAGGGGACAAGTTCTGTGTTTCAATTTTTGAAGATAACCAAGGACCAGTCCGTTCCATCAAACGAATCGAAATAAACCGTTATTTTACGGTTTTGTTCCGGTTTTCCTTCTGACAAAAATAACGGTTTTTTTTCGCTTATCGGTTTTCGATTCAGTTCCGGTTCGAAGCCCTGCTTTCAATTTTATTGCAGTTTCTTTTATTGGGTAGTTTTAATATTTGATTTAATTCCAAAATATAAAACATATAATTTAAAACAAGAGAACATAAAATATTATTAAATACAAAGAAAAAAAAATACTTTACTTGGGTCCTTCTTGCCGGCAGACACCAAATATGCTGGAGAAAAAAACAAAACACGTAAAATCATGCTATGACAAAAAATTAGTAATAAATAAAATGTAATCAAAAAAATTATGAGTCCACAGGTTTGAACATTTTTTGAGGCTCATGTTGCAGCTAAATTCGTAGTAAAAGATAACTTAAATTTAAAAATTTTAACTTTAAAGTAAAAACTATTGCGCTTCCCAGAAATAACAATTGTCTTTATTGTAGAGCTTAATACAGCCCAAAAATAACACAAAAAAATACCAATAAATTCAATAACAGTAAACCAAAATTTTTCTCCCAAAATCCCTAAAAAGAGATCGATTTTTGTTTCAAATTTGTTACATTTTAGGATGTATCGAATATTAGCATCATTTTGTTAGTTTTTATTATATATTAATATTTGCGAGATGAATTTTATTTTGCAAAAGCATCAAAACAAAATATTATGTTTAGAAAAAATATTATTTTTTAAAATTTATTAGGTAGGGGATACTGAGGTATTCTGGACTGCGGGGAATTGCGGACCAGCTTCATATTTTTTTTTTCTAATAGTGGTTGACAGCTACAAATAACTGTCGTCAGCTCGCCTCATGTTAGGTCCATTTTCCCTTCAGTACTCGACTTGTGTACACGAATCGTTACCTCGCTTCGATACCAAATAAAAATGGGATACTTTGAATTTTTTTTTTCAATTTAGAGTTCGACCACTCCGTTCGAGAACCAACTCAGGTAAATATCTTCATAATATTCGCGAAACCTTCAGTCTTCGACAGCAACATGCAGTTTGTATGGATCATATGATGCCATATTTTGAAAAATGATCTTCGGGGAAATACGGACCACTTTTGTCGTGGAATTATGGATCACCAAATTCTTTACATTTCACAAGCTAATTTCGTGTATTTGATGCATATAAGTGATTATTTATGCGAATTTTCAGCACAGCATATTTTTCGACAATTTCTAATAGTTTTTTGGTACAATAATAATTTCAAAAATTGAAATTTTTTTGTCCCCTTGAACCAAGAAAGATTAAAAAACCACAAAGAGCAACCTTTGTTTTGTTTTTTAATATTTCTTGGTTTCAGGGGACAAGTTCTGTATTTTAATTTTTGAAAATAACCAAGGACCAGTCCATTCCATCAAAAAATAATAATTTCGTTTCGAACTGACTTTTATTGCCATTTCTCACTCCACTTTGTTTCTCTTTCATAATAAATCTTCTGCCATTCTGAATTGAAAACGAGAAGGTTTTTCTACCACATTTTTCCATTTTTAATCCATTTACAAAGTGGTCTGTAATTCCCCGACATTTTTTAAAATCGCATTTTTGTGCCAACTGATATAAGTTGTATAATTTAATACAATTTGACCAAACTGCTGCGACCCAAAGAGATATTATTAGTTGTACTACAAATTCAAGCTTTGAAATTTTCAGAAAAAAGTATTTTTTGCCAATTTTTAGCCAACATAAAAAGGCGGTCCACAATACCCCAGTGTTCCTCTACATATTTTAAATTGTTGATTAATAAATGGATGGTTAAAAAGCATTATGGCTAATACCACGAATTTGCAACAAATACCACACTACATAGAGGAATATATTATAAACATAGAACAAAATATTACCTGTGAATTTCTTTTACATTTTTTCGTACAAATTCCTTTTGTGTTAATTCAATTGATTTGTTTTAAATCCAGTAAGAAACTAAAGAAACATTTAATTTAGTAAAACCAAATTAATCGTTTAAATATTAAATTTAAGAATTTTTTATAGCTTTTAAAAATTATCAACTGAATTATGTTCCAAACTGGTATTGATGTTAAATAACACATTGTGTTATAGGGTATAAATGACCAAACCAATTTTAAAAAAACACACGACTATTAAATGCATTAAAATATGTTACCTTTAGAAACTTCAGGAACATGAGGTTTAATTTCAGCAGGTTTCAGGTTTGTAGCCAGCGGCGTTTGGGGTCCATTTACCAATACTTCTGCCATATAATTCAACAATTTCTGTGCTCTATTTTGCGTTGGGCTAAATTTAAAAAGTTGAGGATTTTCATCAATAAAATATGTATCGACGGCGCCATTCAAGAATTTTTGATTTTCTAGTACATTAAGCAGAAAGGGAATATTGGTTTTAACACCTCGTACTCTGAATTCCCTCAAAGCTCTGTTCATTTTGGCGCATGAAGATTGAAGATCTTTAGAATGGGCAATTACTTTTACCAATAGAGAGTCGTAATATGGTGAAATTATTGCACCGGCGAAAGCAGAGGCTCCATCCAGACGGATACCCATACCTTCACCTGATCGAAAAACTTCTATTCGTCCGGTGTCTGGTTGGAAATTTTTCGCTGGGTCTTCTGTAGTTACCCGACATTGTATAGCAAAACCCTACAAAGAGAACAATAGAAGAAGTAATGATAAAATGACCATTTACCTCTGGTTTAATGTTTTCTTGAGTAATACCCATTTCTGGTAAAGTCATCCCTTCAGCTACCCTTATTTGAGATTGAACAAGGTCCACGCCTGTGATTTCTTCTGTAACTGTGTGTTCAACCTGCAATCTTCGGACGAAATTATTAATTATTTCTAAATTTAATGAAATAGGCAAACCTAGCGTTAACTTCAATAAAATAAAAGTTCCCTTTTTCATCGCATAAAAATTCAACAGTTCCAGCATTTTCGTAACCGACATGTCTCGCCAATTTGACAGCTAGTTCGGTCATCTTCTCTCTAATTCTGCGATCAAGATGTGGAGCGGGGGCCATTTCTACCACTTTCTGGTGTCTTCTTTGGACGGAACAATCACGTTCGTATAAATGTACCACATTTCCCGCCTTATCACCTAAATATTCGAATGTAACTTCATATAACTTCAAAAGTAAACCTCACCAAGTAATTGTACTTCTATGTGTCTAGGCCTTTCAATGAATTTTTCGATGAACATAGCTCCATTACCGAAAGCACTTAACGCTTCAGATGAGGCTCTCTGGAAATTCTCTTCCACCTCTTCCATTTTCCTAACCACACGCATCCCTCTTCCACCTCCACCGTAGGCCGCCTGTGAAGGATATTGAAGACAACTTGAAGTGTGTATTGATGATACGTACCTTAAATATAACAGGGAGGCCATATTTTGTACAGAATTCTTTAGCTTCTTCCTTCGTTGTAATAGGTCCATCGGTACCAGGAACGATTGGAACACCTACAATCAATAACGTACTATATTTGACTTCAGCGTACCAATCAAGTATTGTATAAATTAATGACAATTCGATAACGTTACGATTAAGGTTAAAAAGTTACGTGTAACGGATCTTTCAAAAAAGGCACTTCGTTTATTATAACCAATCACGTCAGTGATTATTACAACCAGGGCATCGAACCGCTATGTTTTTCGTTCCGGTTTTCGGTTTTCGTTCCGGCAAAAAAATTACATCAGTTTTCGTTCCGACAAAAATAACGATTTATTCCAGTTTTCGGTTCAGTTCCATTTTTTGATTTTTCAAAGTCTTTAAAAATTGATTTTTGAACATAATTTAGAAAATGTGATGTCTTTTTTACTTTAATATTACAACCTTGCCTAAAATTGAAGGAAAATATCTGATATTTTTCAAGTTCAAAATTTTCATGGCGAAACTCTGAGTTTTTAGTTCAATTTGAGTTCAAATTTCAACTAAGGTTTATAAAAAACTAAATCGGAATTTCGAGCTTAGATATTTCAAATTTAAACTCGGAATTTTCATAAAAATCCTAAATTATATACCCTACAGCTGAAAACTTCTAGAATATAGGAACTTTTGGCAATTAAAATCGAAAATTTGAGAGACCTTTTTCTTTCATAATTTTGGTTCTCTATCTTTTTGACTTTGATTCGCTTTTTCTAATAAAATTGATTTTTACTGTTTCGACTGTAATTTCTAGAACTGTCGATTAAAATGATCAAATTAAAAAAATAAACGAAAATAAAAACGACCAGCCACAATTTCAAAAAACGAATTTTAAATTTATTTCAAAAAAGAGTTTTCAAATGATCTATCCTAATTCAGTCTTGAGTTTAAACCCAAATATTCGATTTTGTTCCTGGAAATGTTGCTGAAAACTTCTAGAATATACGAACTTTTGGCAATTAAAATCGAAAATTTGAGAGACCTTTTTCTTTCATAATTTTGGTTCTCTATCGTTTTGACTTTGATTCGCTTTTTCTAATAAAATTGATTTTTACTGTTTCGACTGTAATTTCTAGAACTGTCGATTGAAAAGATCAAATTAAAAAAATAAACGAAAATAAAAAAGACCAGCTACAATTTCAAAAAACGAATTTTAAATTTATTTCAAAAAAGAGTTTTCAAATGATCTATCCTAATTCAGTCTTGACTTTAAACCTAAATATTCGATTTTGTTCCTGGAAATGTTGCTGAAAACTTCTAGAATATACGAACTTTTGGCAATTAAAATCGAAAATTTGAGAGACCTTTTTCTTTCATAATTTTGGTCCTCTATCGTTTTGACTTTGATTCGCTTTTTCTAATAAAATTGATTTTTACTGTTTCGACTGTAATTTCTAGAACTGTCGATTGAAAAGATCAAATTAAAAAAATAAACCAAAATAAAAAAAACCAGCCACAATTTCAAAAAACGAATTTTAAATTTATTTCAAAAAAGAGTTTTCAAATGATCTATTCTAATTCAGTCTTGACTTTAAACCCAAATATTCGATTTTGTTCCTGGAAATGTTGCTGAAAACTTCTAGAATATACGAACTTTTGGCAATTAAAATCGAAAATTTGAGAGACCTTTTTCTTTCATAATTTTGGTTCTCTATCGTTTTGACTTTGATTCGCTTTTTCTAATAAAATTGATTTTTACTGTTTCGACTGTGTTTTCTAGAACTGTCGATTAAAAAGATCAAATTAAAAAAATAAACGAAAATAAAAAAGACCAACCACAATTTCAAAAAAAGAGCTTCAAATTTATGTCAAAAGAGTTTTCAAATTTATGTCAAAAGAGTTTTTAAATTTTCTACCCTAATTCACTTTAAGCCCGAATATTCGATTTTGTTCCTAGAAATGTTGCTGAAAACTTCAAAATTTCTAGAAAAAGTAAAATTTTTCGAAAGTTTTGTTTAATGTATTTAACTTTTTTCGATATTTTAACTTTTTTCTTTTGAGGTTTTAAATTTAAACTTGTAGGTACTTTTCATTATTAATTTTTCTAAAATTTCGACTTTAAACAAAATTTAGTCTTTCTCTCTCTCTTTCTCTAGCAACCTCTTAACCCTTTTTATCGACCTGTTGACTTATTCTTTAATTATAGACATTTTTCTCGAAATTATGAGTTGAGACTTGAATTATAAAAAAATGAAAAATATAAATTTAAATTTGGAATAGTTTTTTAATCTTTCTTGGTTTCAGGGGACAAGATTTGTATTTCAGTTTTTGAAGATAACCAAGGACCAAGTCCGTTCCACCAACAAATAATAAAAAAAGTAGATATTTTTAACGAAGGTCGATAATTTGAAAACGATTTTCAAAAAAGCCCAGCTTTTGAAGGAAGCTGAAATTCTCATGAAAATCGAAATTTTCAAGAGATTTTAAAAAACCCAGAGATTTTAAAAAAAGGGATAACAAAGGTTCAGATATTTAAATAGAAAATTTTTTAAACCTATCTTTTCAAAAGACAAAATTTTCAGCAAATCGAAATATAAAGAGAGAGTCGAAGTTTGAAAAAATATAGAACTTTTCAAATATTCTACTTTTCGAAAGGCGCCGTTTTTAAAAAAAATCTCCATATTTTCAAAAAAATCGCAGCTTCGATGTTGAAGTCAAATATTTTAAAATTAATTCGTAATGTTTCAATAAAGACGAGATTTTTAGCGAAAGTCGAAGCTTTCAAAAAAATCAGAATTTTGAATAGATGGAATTTTCAAAATAGCCGAAATTTTGAAGGAAGCTGAAACTGTCATAGAAATGAACTTTTTAAAAAAAGAAAACTCGACGATTTGTCCAAAAAATTCAAAACTTCCGAAAAAGAGCCGATTTTTTTTTAACTTATCAAGATGATCCTAATTTTTAGAAAATGGAGAAATTTTGAAAAAGTCGGAGATTTAAGAAAAAATTTATGATTTCAACAAAGATCCGAAATTTTCAAATGAAGAATATTTTAAAAATAGTTTTTGAAAAAGACAAAACTGTTCACGAAGTTAAAATATCAAGAAAGAGTGAAATTTTGAAAAAATATAGACATTTTCAAATATTTATTCACATTTTGAAAGTCGTCATTTTGAAAAAAAAGTCCATATTATCAAAAAAATCGAAAATTTGAAAGTCAAAAATTTTAAAATGAATTCGTAATTTTTCAATAAAATCGAGATTCTTTACGAAAGTCTAAACTTTCAAAAAATCAGAATTTCAAGAAAATCACAATTTTGAATGCATGGAATTTTCAAGAGAACTAAAATTTTGAAAGATGTTGAAATTGTAAAAATCGAAATTTTTCAAAAAAGTGCCACACTTTTCTAAAATTTTGCAAATTTTGAAAAAGTTGAAATTTTCAAAAAATAAGAAATTAAGGAAAAGTGGAATTTAAAATAAATAGTTTGAAAAAGGTCGAATTCCTCAACAACAAAAAAATCAAAATCTTGGAAAGTCAAATTTTTAAAAAAGGGGAAATTTTAAATGAAAGTTGAAATTTTCAAAAGCTCGAAAGTTAAAAAACCAAATTTTCACAAAAGTTTAAATTTTTAATTACTAAAATAGGTTCAGATTTACAAAAAAATCAAACATATCAAACAAAATTTCATACTTAAAAGTCAAAGCTAGACATTTTTAAAGAGAACCGAAATTTTTAAAAAGGTTTTAATATTAGATTCTAAAAAGGTCAAAGCCAACATTTCAAAATTTAAAACTTAAGCGATTAAAATTGTTAATGAAAGTAAAATTATGAAAATGTCGTAATTTTTAGAAAATAGAGAATCTTTGAAAAAAGTCGGGGATTTTAAAAAATTTTTAGATTTTCAATAAAGGTCCAAATTCTTATATAAAGAATTTTTTAAAGCTACATTTTCAAAGAACATCCAAAAGGTCGAAATATCAAAAAAGAGTCAAATTTCCAAAAAATATAGGAGATTTTCAAATATTCAACATTTCTGAAGTCGCCGTTTTGAAAAAAAAAACAATATTTTCAAAAAAGTCGAAATTTTGAAATAAGTCTTAAATTTTTAAAATAAATTCATAATTTTTCAACGAAGTCGAGATTTTTAACGAACGTCGAAATTCTCAAAAAAAAACAAAACTTCAAGAAAATCGAAATTTTGAATAGATGGAAATTTCAAAATAGCCGAAATTTTGAGTAGATGGAAATTTCAAAATAGCCGAAATTTTGAATAGATGGAAATTTCAAAATAGCCGAAATTTTGAAGGAAGCTAAAATTGTCATGGAAAACGAAATTTTCAAAAAAAACAGCAATCTTCCAAAAAAGTTAAAATTTTCGAAGATAAACTGAATTTTTCAAAAAAGTGCCAAATTTTCTAAAAAGAAATCCAAATTTTCAAAAATTGGAAGTTTTCAAAAAATTCGAAATTAAGAAAAATTCGAATTTTGAAAATAGGTAGTTTGAAAGAGTCGAATTCTTTAGAAAAAAACGAAATCTTTAAAAAAGTTACAATCTTAAAAAAGTTACAATCTTAAAAAAGTTACAATCTTGAAAAAAAGTCAAATTTTAAAAGAGGGGAATTTTCAGGACTCGAAATTTTGGGATTAATTTTGAAAAATCGTTCGTCAAAAATCAAGTTTTTCCTCAAAATGTAGACTTTTTCAAAAATGTTGTCTTTTTTCTTGAAATTTAAATACTCTTTCGAGATTCTGAATATAAATATTTCAAAATAAAAATTACCATAAAATTTTTAAATTCAAGTTAACACTTTCGTGTTTAAAATCTCTCTTCTGGTAACATTTTAAGCAAAAATTTGAAATTTTTAATGGAAATATAAATTTTAAGAATAAAAAGTAAAAATTCCACAAGAAGTGTAATTTGAATTATTTCTAAAGTTCAATTTTCTATGAAAAAATTAAAATTTAAGATCAACAACAAGTTTCCAATTTTAAAGACGAAATTTTGTAGAAATTTGTGAAAAAATTTAACAATTTTTAGAATAGATTTTTGACACAAAAGTTCAAGTATCAAACGGTCGAACTTGCAAAGGGACCAAATTTTCGAATTTTTACCAGAGGTTTAGCGAAAGCAATCACATAATATTTAAGAGAACACAGAATTTTGACTTCTAAATTCTAAACAAATCACAATTTTGAGGCTTGAGGATAAAATCAAAGCTGCCAGCTTTCATTTTTAGAATAGATTTTTGACACAAAAGGTCAAGTATCAAATGGTCCAACTTGCAAAGGACCAAATTTTCGAATTTATACCAGAGGTTTAGCGAAAGCAATTACATAATATTTAAGAGAACAGACAATTTTGACTTCCAAATTCTAAACAAATCACAGTTTTGAGGCTTGAGGAAAAAATCAAAGCTGCCAGCTTTCATTTTTAGAATAGATTTTTGACACAAAAGGTCAAGTATCAAATGGTCGAACTTGCAAAGGACCAAATTTTCGAATTTATGCTAGAGGTTTAGCGAAAGCAATTACATAATATTTAAGAGAACAGACAATTTTGACTTCTAAATTCTAAACAAATCACAGTTTTGTGGCTTGAATACAAAATCAAAGCTTTCAGAATAAAAATTACTATTTTAACGTAAGCAAAATTGTTGCAACTTTAAGTTATACATTTTCTAACATGTCACCATTTCATTTACTGTAAAAATTTCGACCCCAAAGATCCCGGCTTTAAATTGGAATATCATGTTGGATTTTTTTGCTAAAATGTTGTCTTGAAATTTAAAAATTTTTAGGTTAAATTTGAAACTGCGAGATTTTAGCAAAAATTTAGAAAAAATCATATTTTGGAATTTTTGGAAGATTTAGGAAGTCGGCAGCAGGAATTTAAATTTGGGATTTCGAAAAAAAAATTGAAATACTATAATCAAAGCGACATTTGAAGGAAAAAAATTCACGAAAAATCGAAAATATGATTAATAACTTTAAAAAATAGAGGTATCAAATTAAGAAAAGAAAATTGAAAGTCAACGAAAGATTTTTTAAAAAAAGATTCCAGAGAGAAATTCCTAGAAAAACTCGAATTTGCAAAAAAATTGTAAGAAAAACCGAGTTTCTCTAGCTTCAACTGAAAAACATGCTGCTACTTTATTTCAAAGATACAACAGAGGAAATTTTTTTCATTTTAAACTCAAAACTCGAAAGAGGAAAAGAAATATTTCGAGTAATTTCCAGATAAAAGTCCAAACTTTAAGAAAAAGTTGAAAATCTTGATAACAGATTCAAGTTAAAAACATTTTTATTTGGGTTGAAAATGTGAAAATTGTGTGTTTCAAATCTAATCTAATTAGAAATGAGAGATGAAGATGAGATTAAAGTTGCACGGAATTGTGTACAATTTTGAAATAAAATACTGAAATTTCAAAAAAAATTCCAATCTTAAGTATAAAATAAAAAAATATTTTAAGTATATAAGTTCGACGAACCGAAATAAACCGGTTTCGTTCCGGTTTTCGTTCCGATTTTTTTCGGTTTTCGGTTCAGTTCCGGTTCGAAGCCCTAATTATAACCAAATACGTCAAGATAATTCATTGCCCCAATTACATTTTTGTTTGGTGGAACGGACTTGTTCTTGGTTATCTACAAAAATTGATAAACAATAAGATACCTACGTTAGTACCTCTCTGAAGATGATAACTTGGCTATCGAAACGTGTACAACTGTTGACGTATTTTTTAATCTTTCTTGGTCTTAGAAGACAAGATTTGTATATCACTTTTTTGTTTGAATGAATAAATTTAGCCCAATTTCAATTTTCCCAATAGTCTGATACGTAAATCCAGATAAGTGTTTAGAAAAATGCATACGACAATATCACCTGAATAAAATAAAAATAAGTTTTAGGAAGTCGAATTCTAGAAAAATAATTAAAAAATGGGCTGAAAATAACTTTTAGTTTTGAGAAGATAATATACGACAGTTGGCAACATTAAGAAAAGCGTAAGTAAATTCATCCAAATATTAATAACCTTTTTCTATATTTTTGGTGTAATTTATTTGAGATTGCTTTTAGTAATTGTAATACTTTATCGAAAAAGATATCATTGCATTATACTCCGATGATTATTTACAGATACAAGCACGCTAATTGAATACATTAGGTCGTCAACCCAAAGCAAAGCATGACGGCAGGATATCTTTGCCAAGAGTTATTTCAAAAATGGCATGTGACCATGACAAATAATACGACCATTATATGTATATGAAACATACGTCATTTAATTAAACTTCTTTAAATTTGTCTGCTTTCGAAAGATCAAACTCCAAAGAGGATTTCTTTAAAATTTCATAATTTCTCAAGATAAATACATCACAATTGCTTCATTATTAGTTAATTAAAAATAAACAAGCATTACTGTACTCATTTACTGATAAGATATATTTATATTGGGTCTTGTTAATTTACATAAGTTTGTTGTAAAATAAAGCTTTATAGTGCCGTGATATTCGACTTCTTAAACTGCGTCATTTCTAAGAAAATTTGGTCATTTTTAAGAAACTAACTGTACTCTAAAATATAGGTTTCAGAATAAACTATTTGATCACAAAAGTGCAAATAGTTGAGAATGCATAATTTAAAGTGAATAAAAGATACCGACACGTATCCATTGAGTGCGACATTACTTCTAGAAAAAAAAAATTGAAGTCATTTTTAGTTGAAATACAGAACTTGTCCCCTGAAACCAAGAAAGATTAAAAAACACAGCAAAGATTTTATGAAAAGTAGAATGCAACCCAGACTACAAATTCATGCAGCCCCCTCCAGTCGTGTATAGTGGGAGTCCATAGGTAGCTGAAACGTCCAAGAGTTGAAAAACAACACTGACCATCTAGCGAAGAGGTTACTCTCTAGGAAAAAGTTCCCAGAAGACAAGGATTCTAATGCGCAGACCAATAGATTTGAACATTTATTAGATTCGACTTTTGGAAACCAAATACAGGTTTCGATCTTGTTAGATTTCGTCAGTCTGGTATATCAAACTCGAATGCTAACAAATGTTCCGACAAGTAAGTACTAAAGAATTCACAGACGCAAGCGTGTGACTCTTAGTACTACCACCTATTGGTCCATAGAGAAACTATGGCTATCGCCAACAATGTCGTATGCAGATAGAATGCAACCTAGACTGCAAATTCATGCAGCCCTCCAGGCGTTTATAGTGGCGAATCATAGGTAGCTGAACTACCAACAGTTGAAACACTGCCACCTAGCGAAGCGGTTGCTCTCTAGGAAAAAGTTCCCAGAAGACAGGGATTCTAATGCACTATTGATCTATTGGTATGTGCATTAGGACAACAAAGGTTGCTCTAACACATTTCGACAGTGACAGACAGAGAGATACTGACTTTTGTTGTGTTTTTTTAATCTTTTCTTGGTTTCATGAGACAAGTTCTGTATTTCAATTTTTGAAGATAACCAAGGACTAGCCCGTTCAAATCATTTTTAGTGACATTCACCGTTAAAGAGATTAATCATCCACCAGATTCACTCAATTGAGCACATGTGGATTTATTTCTATTTTCTAAAATTACAAAAGCAAGGCATGGGGCATATTTAAAGAAGAGTAATTAACGAAGGAACCAGGTAAACGTACCTGCTGCTATGGCTGCTTCTCTGGCTGCAACTTTATCTCCCATTTGATGCACCACTTTAGGTGAAGGTCCGAATGAAACGTAATCCAGCATCAATAACAGCCTGGGCGAAATCGGCTCTTTCCGATAGAAAACCATATCCGGGATGAACCGCATCTATGCCATTGTCTTTACATATTTTAATTATTTCTGATATGTTAAGGTAAGCCTGTACAGGGGGCAAACCTTCTCCCACCAAATACGATTCATCTGCTTTTAATCGGTGAATATGTGCTCTGTCTTCTTTTGAATAGATGGCGACAGATTTTATTCCTAGTTCATTGCAAGCTCTAAACACTCTAACTGCAATTTCGCCACGGTTGGCAACCAAAACACTTCTAATTGGTTTGTACTCTATTTTAGTTGAATAATTATACCGAAGCCATGTCCTTTGTGTTCCAGATTTTAGGAAAGATTTGTTAATAATTATACGTCCGATCATTCTTCAGGTGGTGCTCTTTCACTGTAAAATTTAAAAAGATTGTTAAGTCGACAAATTATAAAATTAAATAATTTGTAATACTTTTTGAAAAGCAAGATTTGCTTAAAAGGTAAGTCGATTCAAGTATACACGTAAGCACTTATTTAGTCACTGTATGCAGGGCCAAATTTAAACTTGATGAGGCTCTAAACTATTTGAAGATACGAAGCCAGTGTTGCAAGCAAAAAAAGATCATCGGACTAAAATTTTTTAATGTTTATAACGTTTCCGACGGGGCTTAAGAATTGTGAGGGACCCTTTTTTTGGTCACCAAACAACCCTATTTGTAGCTCCCCTAGATGGTGGGGGCCCAAAACTACAACTTGTATAACTTATACGTGAATCCAGCAGTGACTATATGTTATAACAATCAATTTGTTACCGTACCAATTACATATACTAAATATATCGTGTACTTTGTCCTGATTACAATTTCTATAAAGCGTAAAAGACAAATATTTGATAACTTTAGTAAAAAAAAGTAAATTAAATACGACTGAGTATACCCAATACAAGTAGTAATTTTATCATCAATTATTAATTACAGTTCTCAAACAAAACACATCATTGGAATACAAACCAAAAGATAAACAAAACGGTTAGTTTCAGGCAACAACTGTTTACAAAATAATATCTTACACGAACACGAGAACTTTTATCGACATGATATGATGCAAGATCGATTGTGTGGCTTACTTAATTTATTTTTTCTGTGGAGGGAGTTCCCAACTAAATTTCAGACCCATTTAAGGAAAGTGGGCAATAAAAGAAATTGCATAAGGTTCTATGTTTGATGATTTCGTTTTTAACGTAAATGAACTTGAAACTCTTATTGCTTAGTTCAAAAATCGGGAAACCGCGGCTCGCGAGCCTCATGCTGCTCTTTTAAAAGACAATGGCGGCTCTTTAAATGTCCATAAAAAAAAATAAAAGCTAGAGTGAACCGACACTTGTTTAATGAGTACTCATTAAACAAGTGATTTTCAGAAGTCGAAATTCCCAAAAATATTTTTCTAGGAATTTTTACGTTTTGCTTAAATTTTGACAAAAACGATATGTTCTCCAGAAGTATTTTTTTGAAATATTTGATTGATTTGTATTAACATTTTGAAAAAATACATAAAATTTGAAATTTCTAGAAAAAGACCATTTTGGAGAAATTTCTAAAAAATATTTTGCCCATGATTTTTATTTTTTTATTTGTAAATTTTGCACCATCTTGAAATTTCGTGAAAAAAGTTGAATTACTTTTGTGAGGAAAAAATCTAAATTTACAGAAACAGCAAATATCAAATTTTGAAATAAAAGCTGAAATTTCCAAAAAAAGCCAAATTTTGAGAAAAATCAAGAGATTGAGAAAAAGAGACTTCGAAAAAATTGCCAAAAAGGCAGAGATTTCGAAAAAATTGAGGAAGAGATTTCGAAAAAATTGAGGAAGAGATTTCTAAAAAAATGAATTTATTAAAAGTTTTCAAAAAAGGTGAAATTTTAGAGAAAAAAACGTCGACTGTTGGCAATAGATTGAAATTCAGAACAAATTAAAAACCTGAAATTTTTAAACAAATTTGAATTTTTTGAAAAACTGTAAAATATCAAAAAGAGAAATTGCAAAAATGAACCGGAAGCTTAAAAATATGTCGAACTTTAAAAAAAGTCGAAGTTTTTCACAGAAGAAGAAAAAAGTCAAATTTTAGGAAAAATGTTAAAGAAAAAAGTCAACATTTTAAGTAAAGCTGGAAATTTCGACAAAACATTTGCAATTTTCCAGAGAAATTTAAATGTTGAGAAGAAATTTGAAATTTCGAGATCAAGACGAATTAAAAAAAAACAAATTTTCTGATAATACTTATAAATTCGAATTTCGAGAAAATTGGTAAAATAATTTCGCAAGAAAAGTGAATGTCGATAAAACTTACAGTTTCGAACATAGTATTGCATTTTAAAAAATGGTCAAAATTTCCCAGAGAAAGTCAAGATTTAAAAAAAATCAAATTTTGAGATTTGAAAATAGATTAATTTAGTTGAAAAGTTGAAATTTCCAGAAAAAAACCGAATTAAAAAACAAAAGAGATTTCGAAAAAAATAAAATTTGTCAAAAGTTCCCAAATGCAGATGATGTCGGTGCTTCTTTTGTTAATCAATTAGGATTAGTGCGCTTGAAAATGCCAGTTGTGCTGGCGAAATACGTGTCGCGTAATTATGTTTTTAATTGCCGATGTGGTAAAGGGGTAAAATCTTCTATGGGCTTTCTCAAAAACGATAAAATTAAAAAAAAAACGTTGAATTTCGACAATAAATTGAAACCCAGAACACATTTAAAATCTGAAATTTTAATTTTGCGAAAAACTGTAAAACTTCGAAAGGAGAAATTGTAAAAAATTGAAAGCTTAGAAAATATCGTCGAACTTTTAAAAAGCCAAAGTTTTTCAGGGAAGAAAAAAATAAAAAAATTAGCATTTTTCCAGAGAAAATTCCAGAGGCATTTTGAGAATAAATTTGAAATTTCGAGAACAATACGAATTAAAAAAACTCTAAATGTTTAGATAAATTCGAACTTTGATAGATAAAACTGGTAAAATAATTTCGAAAGAAAAGACAATGTTGATACAACTTCCAGTTTCGATAAAAAGTTTGAACTTTAAAAAAAGGTCAAATCTTAAGAAAAAAAACAACTTTTGAGAATAAGTTAAACATTTTGAAAATATGTAGATGAATTTTGCCGGAAAATTCGCAGTTTGCAGAAATAATAAAATATAGAACATTAAAAGTGGAAATTTCGAAAAAAAAAACGTATTTTGCGAAACAAGTTCAAATTTGTAGAAAATTAATAAAAGTCTAAATGTTTATTAAAAGTCAATATTTGGGCAAAATGGCTAAATTTGGAAAAATGACTAATTTTAAAAAGAATATAGAAATTTAGAGAAAACTATTGAAGTGTTGAAGGTCAAAATGTTTCAGAGAAAGTCAAATTTTAAGTCAAACATTTTTAAAAATATGTAGATAAATTTCGTCCAAAAAAACCGCAGTTTGCAGAAAAAATAAGAAGTCGAATTTGAAAAGTCGAAATTTCGAAAAAAAAACCGAATTTTGCGTAACAAGTCCAAATTTGCTGAAAATAAATAAAGGTTTAAATGTTTGGTAAAAGTCAAGTTTTGGGGAAAGTGTCGAAATCTAGTAAACGGAGGAGCTTGAAAAAGAATGTAAGAAAAAAGTCGCAATTTAGAACAGTCGTGAAAATGTAATTTTGGAAAAAAGTGAAATTTGAGAATAGATCTAAATTTGGAAAAAAGAAAACTTTGAAAAAAAGGATCGAAATCTTCAAAAACTATTTTACTTAACATCTCCAATTACTTCAAATATTTTGCTTCATTTTATTAAAAAATTGACCAAAGATGAATTTTTGAGAAATAAGTCAAATCTTCCAGTAAGTCGAATTAGAAAAAAGTAAACATTTTCACAAATTGTCGAGTTTTGAGAAGAAAGGAATATTTGGGGTAAAAGTCTAATTTTAGGAACAAAATAAATATTAAAAAAGAAGATTAATATCGAGAGGAGTTAAAAAAGTCGAAATTGCGGAAAAAAAAGTTAAATTTTGAATATATTTTCACAAATTGTCGAGTTTTGAGAAGAAAGGAATATTTGGGGTAAAAGTCTAATTTTAGGAACAAAATAAATATTAAAAGAGAAGATTAATATCGAGAGGAGTTAAAAAAGTCGAAATTGCGAAAAGAAAAAGTTAAATTTTGAATAAGGGTCTAAATTTTGAGAAATAAAATGTCTTTTGGGCTGAATATATTTTAGTTTGACTACATAAGTCAGAGGGGTCTCTCTTTGTTCCATATTTTGTCCTTTGGGCCAAAAAAACGCTGCCTCCCTTAAACCCGGATTTGAGATGAAATCTATTTTGAAAATGAAGTGTATTTTGAAAAAGTAAGATGTAGACTTTTTTTTTCAGCCATAAATGTAGCATTGATGGAACAAAAAGGAACATATATTTGAAGTTGGAAGCTTTTTCTAGTCGTAAAGTTACGTTTGCAACGGCGACACAAACTGTGATATGAAACGGATGAGTACCTTTTTTTTTGGTCATCAATTTTTCATTCCACTTTTAATTAATTAACTTATCTCTATTGGAAATTATAATAAAACCCGTTTTTCATATGACAATTTCCTGTAAATCTAAACGTGACTGGTGGCAACCCTATTTGTATTGCACAAAAAGAAAATAAGTAAAATAATAAATAATGTTACCTAGACCGGATGAGTAATCTATCTTTTAGATAAGTATTATCGACGTCAGGATAGGCTTGTCGTTACATATTGTGTTTTCAGATTATTCTCACCCTTGATTAACATCTAGGTATTAATACTAATACTTAATTTTAAAAAATTAACCAATATTCATTCGACTTTTTATCTAATCAACATTTTTAAAATATATTTGGTAAACCAATTTAAAAAAAACTAATTCAACGTCACGCCGACGTAATATATCGGGGTCAAATATTTACTTTAAGGATTAGGATTTATTTATATCATTCTCATGAAAGCTGATAATAATCAATAAAATTTTATCATAGTTTTGTAGACATTTTCAATTTAAAAGTTAAAGACTTAAGTATACTTTCATGATAATTGCTGACAAAAACCGGTGTATCTGATTCATTCAAAAGTAACTTTCTCAATCCCTGTTCAGTTGTGGTACATTGAGAAGCTCTATTTATGCAGACTTGCCCTTCTTAGAGCCTCCAAAATCTGGAACTGCTTCGCTAATAAAATTTCCTTCGAAAATTACAACTCGTCCATCTTTAAAGTAACATTACATTGCAATCTATACATTCATCCCAGCCTCTTACTCTGAGTGCTTACAGCAGCGTTTCTCAAAGTGTGCTCCGCGGAGCCCCGATGCTCCGTAAAGCCTCCGGTAGGGCTCCACCGGCGGTCATAATAAAATGAATACATGTATTACAGAGGAAGCTGTTATTAATATTCTACATTTTTTTGGTGGAACGGACTGGTCCTTGGTTATCTTCAAAAATTGAAATACAGAACTTGGCTGTCGAAACGCGTTAGAGCAACGTTTGTTGTGTTTTTCAATCTTTCTTGGTTTCAGGGGACAAGTTCTGTGTTTCAATTTTTAAATAATATACATATAACTGGTTTTGCTTTTAATTTAGGGTTTAGGGTTCCGTTAAAAATTTGGTCACCAAAAAAGTTTGAGAACCGCTGCTTTACAAAGCATAATAGGTTGATCTCCTGCTACTCTACTTAAAAAATTACTTGGGACAATGCGATAGATAAAAGTAACACCTCTCATAGGAGTAAAGTTGAATATTGTACTTTTACAACGATTAGTTGAGTCAGATTTGACATGACACTAACGGAAACTGTAAGAAGGAAAATCCGCCAAAAGCGGAAGGGAATTTCACAACAAGCGATACCACCAGGTTCTGATTGTGTGTCTCTGTTTCCTCTTTTTTTTATTAACTTCCATTGGGACATACTCTCTGAACTTTCTCAAGAAATGTTGACCTTTTCGTTCGAAATCTCCGTTTGTTTTTCCCTAAATTTTGAGTTAAAACACGAAATTAAATAAATTTATTTTTAGAAAAATGACAACTAAAAAAAACAAATTTAATACAAAAAAATATTTAAAAATTTCCATTTTAATATTAACATATTAAGTTTGACCCTCGCGACTCTCCAAAATATCCACAAAATTGAAAATGTCTAGAAAATTTTCGAAATCCAAGAATTTCGGGAAAAAGTCAAAATATTTAGATTAATCTCGAAATTTTTGTTAATAAATTTATTGATTTTTCGAAGATTTGACTGGAATTTGGACTTCATTCTTGACTGGAAGCAATGCTTTCGTAGTTTCCATTGGGGCTTCGAACCGGAACTGAACCGAAAACCGGAAACCGAAAAAAAACCGTTATTTTCGTCGGAACGAAAACAGGACCGAAACCGGCAAAAATATCGGTTCATTTCGGTTCGTTGAATTTATGTACTTATAAGAGTTTTTATTTTACCCTTAAGTTTGGAATTTTTTCCTAGAAATTTCAATTTCTTTTTCAAACTTTTACACAAATCCGTGCAACTTTGATCTCAAAATTAAGAGTTTACTAGTCTCTCGTTTCTGTTTAAAAATTAGATTAAAAACTAACAATTTTCACAAGTTCTAGAGAATATTGACTTTATTAACAAAATTTCAAACCAAATTAAAATTTTAACTTAAATCTTTTTTTAAAATGTTCGACATTTTTTTTTGAAATTTCTTTTATCCAGAAATTACTCAAAATATTTCTTTCCTTCTCTTAAAATTTCGAGTTTAAAACAAAAAAAATATCCTCTGTTGTAACTTTAGAATAAAGCAGTAGCGTGTTTTTCATTAAAGCTAAGGAAACTGGGTTTTTCTTATACTTTTATTTGCAAATTCAAGTTTTTCTGGAAATTTGAATTTTTTTTAGAAAACTTCAAAATTACTTCTTTCCTTAAATTTCGATTTTTCTCTCCTAATTTGATATTTCTATTTTTTGAAGTTATTTAAATTTTCGAGTTTTCGCCAATTTTTTCTTTCAAATTCCATCTATTTTAGAATATCAATTTTTTTTTCGAAATGCCACTTTTAAATTCTTAGGATTTTATACACTGACAACTTCCTAAAACTTCCTAAAATTCCAAAATATGATTTTTTTCTTGAAATTTTAACTGAAATCTCACTATTTCAAATTTAACCTTGCAATTTTTACATTTCATATACAAATTTCAGGGAAAATACAACATAATATTCCAAAATAAAGCTGGGATCTCAAAACTGGGGTCGAAATTTTTAGATTAAATGGTGACATCTTAGAAAATGTCTAATTTAAACTTCCAACGATTTTGTTTACGCTAAAATTGTAATTCTTATTCTGGAAACTTTGATTTTTTTCTCAAGATTTCCACTGGGATATTTTTTTTCAGATTGTTTAGAATTTAAAAGTCAAAATATTAATTGATTTCACGAAACTTCTGATATAAACTCGAAAGTTCGGCCCTTTACTCCTTGAACTTTGGGTCCAAAATCGACTCTCAAAATGTTAAATCTCTTGAGGAACTTTTTAGCTGCAGCTAAAATTTTTCCTACAATTTCGTCTTTAAAATTGAAATTCGCGTTTTTTTTTAAGAAAATTTGTCGTTGATCTTGGAATTTCAACTTTTCTATAAAAAAATTGAAGTTTAGAAATAACTGAAATTGCATTTTTTGTGGATTTTTTAATTTTACGCTTAAAATATACATTTCAATTAAACATTTCGAATTTTTGCTAAAAATATTAACAGAAGTTAGATTTCAAAGGCCCAAGTGCTAATTTGAATTTGAATATTTTGTGTTATTTTTTATTTTGAATCTTAATTCAAAATCCCGAAAGAATATCCAAATTTAAAGAAAAAAATTAATATTCTTGAAAAAAGTTCAAATTTTGAAGAAAAACTAATAAAATTTATGATTAAAAATTTTTCAAAATTAATATCAGTTCCAAGCCCTTAAAAGTTTGAGTTTTCAAGGTAAAAGTCGAAGATTTCAAACTTAAACTTATAGTCTGAGTCTTAACTCAGAATTTCGAAAAAAATGTCCACAATTAAAGAAGAAAAGTCGACATCTCGATAAAAATGGTTATACTTGCTAGAAAAAGACTAAATTTAATTTAAAGTTGAAATATTAGAGAAAAAAATAATAATAAAAGGTATATACAAATTTTAAACTTTAAAATAAAACAGTAAAAATATCGAAAGAAAGTAAATATACTAACCAAAACTTTCTGAAAAATTTTACTTTTTTTTAGAAATTTTAAACTTTTCAGCAACATTTTCAGAAAAAAATTAAATATTTGGGTCTAAGGCAATATTTCTAAATTAAGGTATAAATTTGAAAAAATCTGTTAAATTTTGAAGCTGTTTTTTCGAAATTTTGACTATTTCATCAAAATCTCAATTTAAAACTTTTCATTTTATATTTTTTGGTCTTTTTCATTTTTATTTGTTTTTTTAAATTGATCTTTTTGATCAAAAGTTGAAGAAACTAACATCAAAACAGCAAAAATCAGTTCTGTTAGAAAAAAGTCAAAACTTCGCTAGAAAACCAAAATTACGAAAGCAAAGTCTCTCAAATTTTCGATTTTATTCGCCAAATTTTGTATATTCTAGAACTTTTTAAATCTTAGGTATATAACTTAAGATTTTTATGAAAATTCCGAGTTTAAACTTAAATTTAACATTTTGGCTACCCAGCTTGAAAATATTTAACGCAAAAATGTTAAATAAAATTAATAATGATAATGTTTCCAATCAGTAAGAGTCTGCAATGAAGAATAATTTAAATTTAAAATTTCTAAACCCGAAAATGCGATTTAGTTTTTTATAAAGTTTAGGTTTTTCTTGAAATTTGAACTCAAACTGAACTCAAAATTCAGGGTTTCAGCTTGAAATTTTTTAACTTGAAAAATCAAAAATATTTTCCTTTTTTTTTGGACAAGATCAGAGCAGTTGCATGTTGTAATATTAAAAAAAAAAGGCTAAATTATGTTGGCAAATCAATATTTAATTCGAAAAACTTTTGATAAATCAAAAAATGAATCACCCGGAGCTGAATCGAAAACCGAAAATCGGAAAAAAACGTTATTTTTGTCGGAACGAAAACCGGAATTGAACCGATATAAATCTTTTGCTGGAACGAAAACCGGAACGAAAAAAATAACGGTTCGAAGCCATGGTGTCCATGGAAGCAATGCTTTCGTAGCTTCTATGAAGAATACATCACTGGAATAAACATTGGTAGATTACGTTTAAAATACGTGCTTGGTTTTGGAACCCCCCTCGCCCCCACCAGGAATTCTGGATCTCCCACTGGAGGAAGGATAATATGTGACACTTTATTTGTATTTTGTATCATATGGATTAGTAAAAAATCGTTTCATCTTTGTTATTTGGGTTTTGGGACAATGATTAGAGCAGATATGTAGTCAAAAATAAAACCAGTACACTTCGCTACAATATCGTCTGCTACTTCAGAAAGTCTTGTCTAGTCGTTTAGGAACTCGATGTGGACATTGTCTGAAGAAAAATGAGCCCTTGGGTATTCTTGTAAGCGAAAAGTATCTATTCTGATAAGTTAAATATTCGGGCTAATATGTTAGGAAATTCCGTCATTGGGAAATATTAAGAAAACTTGCACAAAAAAAGAAACATTATAACAAATGCCAAAACAGAAGGGCATACTTATTTAAGTTTGGTGGAACGGACTAGTCCTTGGCTATCTTCAAAAATTGAAATTCAAATCTTCTCCCCTGAAACCAAGAATGATTAAAAATCACAACAAAGGTTGCTCTAATGCGTATCTCACTGAAAATGATAGCTTGGTTATCGAAACGCGTTAGAGCAACCTTTGTTGTATTTTTTAATCTTTCTTGGTTTCATGCGACAAGATTTGTATATTGAAATACAAATCTTGTCTCCTGAAACCAAGAAAGATTAAAAAACACAACAAAGGTTGCTCTAACGCGTATCTCTCTAAGATGATAGCTTGGCTATCGAACCTTTGTTGTGTTTTTTAATCTTTCTTGGTTTCAGGGGACAAGATTTGCATTTCAATACTTACTTAAAATTTTGATATTTATAACAATTTTAAAATCTAAAAAATATGGTTTTTCCCAATTATAATTAAAAAATATATATAAGAGTTTTTTTTCAGAAGCCCAGTCAGCTGTTAATTTTTTCTGCTCGTAAATGATACCGTGGTAAGGAACATGATGGAAATCAAATCGTATATAGTGCTTAAAAATACTATAATCTTGAACTTTGATTAAAAAAGTTTATCGAGAACTTTGTAACATAGATATTTTGTTCAAAAGTTTACGAAAACATAACCTTTGGGTATAGGATATATTTATTCCGAAAAAAATAAAAATTTAACCAAATCTTAAAATTTTATCTATCAGAACTCATGTAAACAATATCAGACTGTAATATTTACACAATAATGACATACTTCAATGAAAATATTTCTTCCATGAGATTAAAACTTCGAAATGTCATACCACTACAGATGCATATTAGAATTAGAATGTGAAAAGCGAATAGTATTAATAATAATAAATAAATGCAAATATTAAATTAAAAATTGACTTTTAGTACAGACCTATCGTTTGAAAGATTTGATCGATTTTAACTTAGATCATTTTGGATGATACACTAAGCTTTACGTTTTCACTTTATTCAAAAATGAATACAATAAATATAACGTATTCAACCTTCAAATAACTTCTGTAAAAATTTAGATGCAATATAATTGGACTTATTTTTTTATCAAATTTTAATCTTTTTAACATTTTGAGTTTACATCTCAACATTTTTTCCTTTTTTTTTCTTGAAAGTGTCTATTTTTCAAAATGTTTTGGATTTCCACTTTTTTAAAAATTGAAAAACAAATCTTGTCCCCTGAAACTAAAAAAGATTAATAAATACAACAGAGGTTGCTCTAACGCGTTTGGGTAGTCAAGCTATCATTTTCAGAGAGATACTACACTTTTTAAAAATCCGAATTTCTGCAAATTAGGAAGTGTTTATCAAATTTGCCTTCCCCTCAAAAGTTAGATGATCTTTTGATAAAAAAGAGAAACTTTAAAAAATGTTTTTGGAAATTCTGATTTTTTTCTGAAAAGACAAAAATTCTAGAAAATTTTCGTTAGAAATTTTAAATTTTGGTGGAATGGACTGGTCCTTGGTTACCTGCAAAAATTAAAATTCAAAAATTGTCCCTTGAAACCAAGAAAGATTAAAAAACACAACAAAGCGTTGCTCTAACGCGTTTCGACAGCCAAGTATCTCTCTGAAGATGGTAGCTTGGCTGTCGAAACGCGTTAGAGCAAACTTTGTTGTGTTTCTTAATTTTTCTTGGTTTCAGGGGACAATTTTGTATTTCAATATTTTTCTACGCCTAAACATTCCTGATTATCTTTGGTAAAAATCAATCAAAAGGATATTTTGACGTAAATTTTAAATATATGAACCTCTCGACTAAATGAATTTCCAAATAATTCCTAATAAAAGCATAAACGAGTTACCCGTAGAAGCCATTTTGGACCAATTTGAACAAACCGCTGGCTGAGGAACTTTTTAATACCACTGCCGCATCGTTTTCAAAATATTTTTAATCCAATTTTCTGAAAAATTCCGGTTTGTTTGTCAAAATGTTAACATTTATCTCAATATTGAATATTTTCTGACGTCATAGTAAGGCACTTTTCTCCCTCTACTTAAACAGTCAAGAAAAAATAATTATTCAACCGGAAAAATTTGACTTTCAAAATTGGAACAAAGTTACCAAAATGAAAGACTCTGAGGTATTTTAAATTTCAACTAGATTTCGATTTTTTTCTTGAGATTTCGTTCTATTTTCGTAAAAACTTTTCGAATTTTTTTTCATAATTCATTTTTGTTTTCAGAAATTTAATTTATATTCCTCGAAATTCATCTTTTTCTTAAGATTTACGATTTTTTTCGAAATTCTGATTTTTTTCGAAATTCTGATTTTTTTCAAAATTCTAATTTTTTTCATAAACCTTTATCCTGAAAATTTGACGTTCTATGAAAAATTTTAATTTATTCTCGGAATTCGTTTGTTTATCGAAATTTTGATTCTTTTCTTTCCAAAATTCGTTTTGCTTTAATTTCGCTGTTATTCATAAAACTTGACTTCTTTCTTAAAATTTTTCTCCCAAAATTTTCCATTTCAAAGTAAAAATGTTTCTCGAAATTGCGTTATTTTTCTTAACATTAGATTCTTTTTGAAATTGTCCACTCTAGAATCAGAACTTTCAAATATTTTGATTATTTGTTTAAGGTTTGCCTTTTTCTCGAAATTTTCATATTTAATTCAAAATTCGCTATTTATTATTTCTGGAAATGACGATTTTTTATTCAAAATTGGTCTTTTTTTAATATTTCGATCTTTTATTGGAAATATCTATTTTTTTCCAAATTTATTTTTGGAAATTTAGATTTTTTTGCTGAAATTCGTTAAAATATTTTAATGTAGCTTCAGAGGAATAAGGTCTTTTAATTTTAAATAAGGGAATAATATTCGTCTTTTTCTGGAAATTTCTACATTTTTCTTAAAAGCGTCTTTTCAAAATTTTCTAATTTTATGGTCCTTCAAATCACAACTCTTTTTTCGAAATTCTCAAAATTTCGATTTTTTTTCTTCAAAGTTCGTATTTTTCGTAGACAACTATTTCCAAAATTTGACCATTTTTTCCAAAATTGAACTTTCTGTGAGAAGTTTTTTAAAGTTTCGCCATTTTTCGGGATTTTCGATTCGTTTCATTCGTTCCCAAATTTCCGTTTTATTCCAAGATTCAACATCTTCTTAAAATTGACTTTCTTTGGAAAATTTTGACCGTTGACCGTCAAAATGTTCACTGTTTTTCTTGAAATTTCACCTTGTTTTTGAAATTCGGTTATTTTAGGTTTATTTTTCTAAAAATTTCGATGCTTTAGAATCTCAATGTCTAGAAATCCTAGTTTATGGAATTTTCGGCTTTCTTCTGGAAATTTATCTCGGAATTTGTATTTTTCAATTTTCAATAAAAACACAAAACTTAATAAAACATTAACCTATCACCTATCTACTATGTTAAGGTGAACTATGTGGTGGTGCACATTAATTGAATAAAGGAAAATACGAAATTTCTTTAAACAACTTTTTTTTACTAAAAGTAATTTATCAAAACTTTTACTATTTTTTCAAAGAAATAATGCTCTATCCTGCTATTATCACAGCGCACAACTGATTTATTGTCAATGTTTACTAACTTTACTCCTAACTGCAAGTGGAAATACCTATATTTTATTTGCTATGCGCTATCCTATTCTACGACACGCTACTCTAACAAGAATTGGTCTTTATAGGGAACCCAAACTAGACAGGTAAAGTTATACGAAAGAACTCCTTGTTTCCTTGTGAATTAAATGTTGACAGCGCCCTAGGCTAACACCCCCCACTATTTAACGACTAAAAAGCTCGCTCCAAATAATAATTTAGTAATAAAAAATATTTGATGACTAAAAAAAAAGGTATGTGATTTTGGGCGAGCCCCTTTGGGGCCTCGTGCCCCTAGCCACGTGTCTAATTTGCTTTGTGGATAATTCGTCATTGTTTATTAGGTATTGTGATAGATAAAAATCCGATAATATGGTATGAACAATGAAATAATTAGGTTACTGTACCATATATGTATTTAGATTAGATCTATCCTGTTACTGTTGAGATTTTCTACAAAATTTCACTTTTCACTTTCGTGTAACAAACTTACTATTTTATCAGCATGAGTAAATATTGACTTCAGTAATACAGGTACGTGAAAATATTTGCTTACAACAAACTTTATATATTTAAATCATTTTTTTTTTGTTCATCTGCGTATTGATACATTTTGTAATGTCCAACTTGGTCCAGAAATTATAATATTAGTAAAAGCTCTACCAAAAATCGTTATCTAATGTGTCGAGAAATGTTAACGTATTTGAGTTTACTGGACCTAAGTAAATTCACCTCTTAGAAAATTTTTGAATCTTGGAGCCCTGGGCTAGATCAGTACCAGCTATCTGAGCTAATGATGAACTATAAAGGGATAAGAGATTTTATTAATATCTGTAGCAGAGCATCTGCAAGCATTGGACTGTGGCTACTGCCAACATAATAGTTAACTTTGATATAATGCTAAGGTTCTTTGTTTTTGTGTCTTCTAACATCTCGAGAAATGTTAACGTATTTGAGTTTACTGGGTCTAAGTAGATCCACCTCTTGGAAAATTTTTGAATCTTGAAGTCCTGGGCAGCTATCTGAGCTAATGATGAACTATAAAGGGTTAAGAGAGCTAAAGAGAGCCTCATTTAGCCTCAGATAGCTGGTACTGATCTAGCCCAGAACTTCAAGATTCAAACATTTTCTAAGAGGTGAATCTACTTAGACCCAGTAAACTCAAATACGTTAAAATTTCTCGACAAGTTAGAAGACACAAAAACAAAGATCCTTGGGATTATATCAAAGTTAACTATTCTGTTGGCGGTAGCCACACTCCAATGCTTGCAGATGCTCTCATACAGATATTAATAAAATATTGATATCAGAAGATCAGATTGGGATTCCAATTAAGACCCAAAACCTCAAAGATCCTTGGCCTTATATCAAAGTTAACTATTCTGTTGGCAGTAGCCATAATCCAATGCTTACAGATGCTCTCCTACAGATATTAATAAAATCTTGATATCAGAAGATCAGATTGGGATTCCAGTTAAGACCCAAAACCTCGAGAGAAACAGTAGGCAACCCCTCTTAAGACAACCTTTCCTTTAACTCCAACTCTAATATTTTTGTAGCCAAGAATGATCTTCGATTTAACAATTCTAAAGCGTTTGTCTGTTAATGCAGATTGTTGTCGTCTTATCGAATAGGCGATTAAAATCAAGAAGGAACAACTTCAGCTCAATGTTCCATTCTTAAAAATTGATTTGATTATATTAAAGTTGTAAGTGGGATATTTACGAGTCACTAACCACAAATAAAATGCAACCTAGACTACAAATTCATGCAGCCTTCCAGGCGTGTATGTGGATCATAGGTAGCTGAACTACCAACAGTTGAAACACTGCCACCTAGCCCAGCGGATACTCTCTAGGAAAAAGTTCCCAGAAGACAAGGATTCTAATGCACAGATCAATAGGTTTGAATATTTATTAGATTCGAAGTTTAGAAACCAAATACCGGTTTCGATGTTGTTAGATCTCGTCAGTTTGTCATTTGACCGAGCCCCCGGGGAAACCATACAAAAACTACGGGGTTAGTAGACTGCTTTCTGTCTTCTTGATTTACTCTATCTTCAGTAGTTCCTGCATCTTCTCTAAGAAGTTGTTAACTTCCTTTGTCGTTGCTACTGAGCTGGAAAACTGCATTATCATGTCGCACAAAATAATGCTTACCTTTGCCCTTTTGTCTTCTCTTTTTTCCTTTTTGTTTTCTATCTCTTCTTGCTTCTTTGCCTTTCCGTTTTCTCTTTTTTCTGCCTTCTTTTCGTTGTCTTCTATCTTCACCCTAGCTTTACTTGCATAAGAGACTCCCTCGATTCTCTTTGCAGTATTGACTTTGCTGTTTTTGGTTTTCGGTAATGCGGGACAACCACGATAGCTCGCACGGTGAGCTCCTTCGCAGTTGGCGCATTTTGCCGACTGTGTCTTCGGAAGTTCGCATGCTTTTGCCCGCATTTGACGCAGATTGGGTCCGCGTGGCAATTCTTCTTCTGAGGGCCTCTACTCCGATATCTAGGCCGCAGCAGGTTTTCATTTGGTAGATCTTTTCCTCGTCTCGGTTTAACTCAACAAAGACGAGCGGCATTATTGTCCTCTCCTTGCTTCGCTTGTACATCCCAACAATTTTAGTTGGATGAAATTTTTACCTACCCAAAGAATGAAACTCTTGATTTTCCTTCACTAATGTGTTCACTGAGGTTTCAACAATGCTCCACAATACACTTCCCCATATTTACAGCCCATTTTCTTTAAAAAAACCGATGTTATCTTCGCAAAGGTCTGTCAAATAATAAGAGGGCGTTGCGAGCTAGATGGAGCTAGGCTTTAGCCAGGCTTTCAACTGGCTTCACTGCTTACCGTGTTAGGTTCAGTCTATTTAGTCTCTGGATGAAATCCTTTTTCCTTTAAATCGTTTCAACTTCTTTTTTCTTTGGGAAAGTGGGAATTTCTCTCAGTACTACCTTGAGGTTTCTTTCCTCTGAAAGGAAGTACGTGTGGTACTGAATTTTCTTTTCCATGAGTTCCTTTACAAGGACTTGATGATCTTGGGGGCGGGTAGGATAGATTTTTATTCCATCCTTACTCGCTTGTGTCTTGATGTATTTAATTTTTTTCGTCTCCATGGTATTCGCGGTTACCGACCAATTTTTCTGCTCTCGCAGAATAACTGGAGGTACCTGTCCTTTTCTTTCACGAGTTTTGTTGTTGCTTCTGCTTGGCTTTGCTTGAATGGCCGTTATTTTGAATTCTTCAGTCTTGTTGCGCTTTACGCGCTTTTCCTTTTTTTCTCTTTTCTTTTCCATCGTTATACTCTCTGAGCTAACGACAGAATTTTGAGTGTTTTCTTCGCTTTCTTCTCTTTTTTGTGTAGAGATTAAATCTTCCTTATTTTCTTCAGCAACGAAGCATTCTACATTTTGTGTAGCGCTCA
Organism: Dastarcus helophoroides; assembly: GCA_028583605.1. Classification (NCBI taxonomy): domain Eukaryota; kingdom Metazoa; phylum Arthropoda; class Insecta; order Coleoptera; family Bothrideridae; genus Dastarcus; species Dastarcus helophoroides. Next base: position 47,241,762 of record CM053326.1, on the reverse strand, counting down.
AATCACCTACTTTTTCTTTTATTGCCGATTGTAACAATAAAAGTATTTCCTTCAATTCCTCTATCGAGATATTTTTAAAATCGTCGCCGGATTTTGGGCTTGTTGCCGTTTGATAGGTCTTCAGCTTTTTTCTCTTCATTGTCGCACAGTTCCGTTGGAGAACAAACCTCTCTGTTCTCGCACGGTCAGTTTACTAAACTTTAATCGCACTGCGGTGGTACCAACGATCCGGAAACCTGGACGCACACCAACTCCATTTCATATTTAATAAGATAAACCATTGGGGTGCCACATCGAGTCTATCTAGAGCACGAAATCAACATTCCCATCCTCATACATCCGCGTAGAGTACCAAATGGTAGTTTGGAAAAACGCAAATAAGCTCAAAAATGAGCAACTACTTTTTTTAAATTGTTTTGTTTTAAGTTTAATCCACTCGCAAAAGGTAACCCCATTATGCCTTCAAAGCACTGCGAGTAGGATGCGGTTAAGGATAAATGGCGATGAACCGCCGTCTTGAACAAGGATAGGTTGTAATTTTAAGGGAAAATTCCTTTCGTAACGCGTTTGATAGCTTGGAAGTTCTATAGAAAAGTCTCCTTCTCTCCGTGGTGGAAGTATTCGTACCAATGAAGTACCAGTCACTCTCTATCAGCTGATCATTGCAAACAAAGTTATAACTGAAGAGGCAATCTGTTAAATGATGCAAATAAGGAACTAAGTAATGAGCATTTCCTCACACATCCTCGCACATCTTCAGAATGGAGAAATTGCACAAAATGGGGCTGCGATTTCAAATCACCCAATGTTTGTGCCTCCTACAGCAGTTCTCATACTCAGAATTTTCCCGGCTTGCTCTGGAACCGTCCACTGACTTTTGGATCCAAATCGAGGGCCAACTGAATGGTGAATTAAAATTGGAAAGCACAACGAGTGATTAAGTTACCAGAGCACGAAACATACATAGCTTCTGTGAAAGTAGCATTCATATTCAGGAGTCGCGAATTTGCTGGAAAGCCTTTATCAAAGTTTCCAAGATGTCCCATGCATTAACAATAGGTACTATTGAGGTAGCATCAAGTGAAGGAAAATAAAGTCCTTTCTTAGATGATAACGAAGGCTTCCACGGCCAGAGTCAGTACAGGATATACTTCTTCCGGGATTGGACCATGTCAAAGAACTACTAAAAGTATCGCCCCCCATCGTAGGGGGGCTTCTTCAGGAACAGAGAAAAGAAACAATAAATGAAAAGATTAATATGAGGGAATATACAAAAATGAAAGAATGAAAAGGCCAATTTCAAAACATCAGAGGACGGTAACTCAGTAGGTCCACCACACCATACCAGAGGCGAAACTCTTCTGAATTGAAAATTGGTACAAAGGATAAGAAAGTTTAGACAGAAGAGCACGGTAACTCAGTATGTCCACCAACCAGAGGCGAAACTTTTCTGAGAGGAAAGAAAGAAAAGGAAACTTTATATACCATTCGTCGCGCAATCACTTCCGAAGATTTCCCATGGTTGGTTTCCAGATGGAGGAAAGCATGTAACCGTCGTCTCTGTTGATGTTTTTGGGGAATTTTTGGATTTCAATGGCCTCGCGTATCTTCCTTTTATAGTAATTGGGAATATTGGATATAATTGAAATATTATCAAAGAGAATCTTATGTCCGGTCTCATGTTGATGTTCGGCAATGGCTGACTACGAAAATAAGCCAGATCTAAGACATCTTGGGTGCTCGGATTTCGCGTCTTATTCCTCTTTTCATTTATTGTTTCTTTTCTTTGTTACTGAAGAATCCCCCTACGATGGTGGGCGAAACGTCGAACACTTTTAGTAGTTCTTTGATACGGTTCAATCCCGGAAGAAGTATATCCTGTCTTTTCTTGGATAATTGATCATTCAGCTGATATTTAATTAAGTTTAAGTGGACTAGTGAACTGAAAAATGATAAGTAACATTTGAACATTCCTGTATATTTATCACCTTCGTCATAGTGTTTCATTAAAAATTCCACATTGTGTTCGTAGGATAAAATTCAGTAAACCATTATTGTTGTTTTATAAGTGCTTTAACTATCATAAATCTAAAAGAAAGTGCAAACACATTTTTAAACAAACGTCCACATAAGAATAATAAGGAATAGAATCGAAACCAGAGACTAATCGCAACAAACTTATTTAAACAATGTCGAATTGGATAATTCTTAATCGTCTGGTCTGTTGATCTTTGTTAAAATTAGTGACATTAGCCAAACAAATTTATAAAACTTAGCAGTCCAGTTTCCTTTCTATGCCATGTTACGCCATGCCAAAAAATGTTGTCCCTCATCCCATAAGTTACAATTAATCAGTTCATAAATAACACTTTATCTTTGTATTGATTTGTCTGACAAGTTTTTGTAAAAAAAGTGTACATATCTAACACTAAAATCGTAAACTTTGCAATAAACCCATAAGTGTCCAATTATCTGGGTTAAGTGAGAGTTACAGTAACGAGATCTATGGATTTAATGAAAAAATAAAAAAAATATGTCATTCATTAAATCTGTACTTTTATCTTTCAAATTGATATTCTCATTTATTGGTTTAGTTTAACTGATGGCATTACAACAGATAGATACTAAAGGTAAATACAAATAGACATATGTATGTATATGTACTTTACATTTACATACTATAAACACTAAAGTACCTTTGATTATGACTATAACCAGATCTATTTTTGTATGTAGGAGGGAGTAACTTCCATACTATTTTTTGTGTATATTTATCGAACTTCGTTAATCAGTGACAATTTCATTTTTTTTGGTATAATAATGCATCATTAAGTATTCGACAACATTCACAATACACAATAGAAAATCCAATTTAATTTGCTTATAAATTGTGTAAATTTTTAGTTGATTCAAATTGTCGTTCATTGATTTTGAATTAAAAATGTTACTTGAATTTGCACCAATAATCTAGAAGAACTACTATACCTAGTTGTCAAAAAAATAAATTATCTAGTAGCATTAGTAATAATTTGATTTAGTTATGAAAGTGCATTAATTTAAATCGTATGTCCTTCACAAGCTCTATTATAATAACCCTAATGTAAAAGCAAAAATTTGAATGTAGCAACTGGCCATTCATCTATTAAACAAATCACTTCAAAAATAAAATCCACAAATACAATCCGTTTAATAGATTCATGTACACTTAAATAAACAAACATGACAAGTGGTTTTTGAGTTACAATTCTTTGCTTGATTCAAAAACCTATCGTTACGGTGTCCTCAGTACTAGAGTTCATTCGATGTTAGCTGGTGAACCTTGAAATACTCATATAATCGATAGTAGTTCACTTACGTGATGCTGAACGTTCTAGTCTCGGCACCCTGCCACAAAACCTTCACTAAACTAACTGGAAAGGCAGCAAGCAGTATGATATTTTTAAACGGGACAAGCACCTAGCGCAAACGCTGTTTACTCATTTCGGAATAAAACCTACAGTGGGGATTCTTAGCAAATGACCCTGATTTCAGTCTGTAGGTCACAGGTAAACCTTACCTGCGCTAGAGGCGGGTATTTTGGGTTTGACCAACGACAAGGATCATTTCTTCAATACATATTATAATTTTTAAACCCAATACTTCAACAATTGAAATACAGAACTTGTCCCCTGAAACCAAGAAAGATTAAAAAACACAACAAAGGTTGCTTTAACGCGTTTCGACATCCAAGCTATCATCTTCAGAGAGAAACTAACATATAATCTTAAAATTAACCCGTATATACTAATTTGTGTCTTTTAAACTTTCTTGGTCTCAGAAGACAAGTTCTGTATTTCAATTTTTGAAGATAACCAAGGACCAGTCCGTTCCATCAAACCAATACTTCAACACTTAAATAGAAAAAAAAATACAAAAACAGAAATATAGACTGTATTAGCTGTAGGCTGTACAGTTAGTATAGTAAACTGTGGTCAATATTTTATTTTAAATCCATCAGCAAGGCGAATACCTATTTCGTAAACTAAAATAATTAGCATTTTCAAACTTAAGCACGGATGGAGTTAAGGGTGCGCTGCATGTGCTATAGTACTTGGCCTCATCAAAGTGGACAGTTTCATTTTTTTAATTGTTAAAACTGTATTAGCCACAAGATTTTTGTCGTCGACTCTTTTTAGATGTTTTGTCACATTTTTTCCTACAAAAATAGAGACTTCCACCAGAAAATGCATGGTCCTCTAGGCTACGACTTCCATTTCGGAAATTTTTTGTTTTGTTTGTTTCTTATGTTTCAGGCCAAACAACTTACAGTAGTGCTCCAGCACTATTGTACTGTTCCGACGGAGGGATTGGGGGCTAAGGGCCCAGCCCGAAGAAGTAGGGGCTTTTAGTCGGTACTGTGGTGAGTCGAGTTCTACTAAACTGTTCTATTTCCTCGTTTGTTTTGTTCAATTGAATTTTATTCAATTTTTCTTGGAAATATTAAATCTACAAATAGTGTATTATAAAAATTCTTTGTAACATAACGTTTTGCGTGAGAAACAGATTTCTTAGTGTTCACAAATTAGATAAGGGTTATTTGTTAGGCCTGGTTTGTTTCAAGCACAGATACCTAAACTGAGTAAAATAACATGTTAGTTTTGAAGGACCGCTGAAAAGTAGAGTAATAAATAAGGGTAACATGCCAATAACGGAGACCGTAGCAAAATCTCGGCAAGACCCTGTGGTGGTAGACTGGAGGAATTTTAAGTTCAAAAAACGCCCTTATAAACACGTACAATTATAAGTTTTTAAATTTTAATTATCGAAGTAAAACTTGCAAGATAAAAGGGACGACATTATTCAAAATGGGTTTGCAGTTTGATATGCACTTTAAAAAACCTTTTCAAAATTTATTTATGGGTTAATTTGGATTAGAAATATTTAAATTAGTAGAAATTCTGCATCCTCATGCCCTCTAGCGAAATGCAGAGAATGTCTTTTGGTCCCCAGAAGTTAAGGGTAGGGGAATAAAAAGATGAAAACACCAAAGACCAACTTTAAAGTAGTCAAGTACTAAACTTCGATAAAATTAGTTTAAAAATTATGGTTAACTTCCAAACTTATAAAAACGAGTACGAAATGCGGGAGTTTAAAAAAAATGCTTTGGTTTGTGCTAATTAAAGTAAATGAACACAAAAAAAAAAACAATTTCTTTTCAACGTAAAGTTCTTGTGTCATTTGTGTGATGTTTGCTACGAAAAAAAAAAAAAAAAAAATAGGCAAGTAAATCTTAAATTGTCCGATGATTTTGTTTGATGGTTTTTCGCTCTTATATGATTTAATTAACTTTTCCGAAATTTTGAGAAAATACTTGTTCCTAATTTTGATCAATATGGGGTTGGGGGGCGTACACAAAAAAAGGAGAAAGGAATGTAAAACTTCCACAACAAACCGAATGAATGAGAAAGTCGTTGTTAGAAAATTAGTATAGGGCCAAGAATCCTACCGCTGACTGGTGCAACTACCGGTCTCAGTAAAAAAAAAAGGAGAGAGAAAAAAAACAAACACAAAGAGAATAGAATAAAAAAAAACGAAAACAAATAAAGCAAATTTGCTTCGAAAACCTTCTATTTTCTTAAGATCGTTCTTCGACGTTCTGCTGTTGGAAGCTGAGTTTCCAGGGGTTCAAAAAATCGATAACACTCATCACCGCAGGCTCGGTAACTGACAGCAGACATCTATATTAGGATTTGCTGATGATGTAGTGTACGTTCTCGAAACGGAAAAAAGGGGAAACCGGAACCGGTGTTGTAAGAAGGTTGTCTGAAGAACTTTCCAGACACAGGCAAAACCCCAAACGCAGGTGAGCTCCTGGCTGCGTTCCCTCGGGATCATACGCCTGAACACACTGGGGGCATAAGTAACCTCTCCTGGACTCTGTTTTGGCGTATTTGCCCGGCCTGCCTTATCCGTAGATCCCCTCATCGGTTACACAGTCCGAAAAAAAAAGGACTCTTCTATATAGACTACGGAGAATTACAACACCGCGCGTCGCGATCGGGAAGCTTTTGCAAAATTACTAATTTATAGTCGCATGCCTAGATTTACTGTCAACATAAATTTACTAACGTAGGTGAACGAGCAGTATCAGCATCAGCTCCCGTTAGGGAGATGTTTTGACGAAAGAAATGAGAACTTCTTGCCAGTTTCTAACTTTAATTTCAATGTTTTGTGCTAAGTCAAGCTTAGCCACTTTCTAAGCCAGAAACGCCCTTCTATTAGAACAGTAGCCGTAGAAGTAGATGTAGTGTTGAAAGGGAAAATTTTGCTCAGAAAGTTTCTACGAAATCTGAACAATATTTCTAGTCTATTTTACGACACTGGTTTGAGTTCGAATGATTGAGTTTGGTATGAGAAAAACAGAAAAACAAACAAAGGAACAAGTTAACAAAGGAAAGAAAGAAAGAGTGAGAGAACGAGAAATGAGTAAGATTAAATCAACATTGAAAAAATTTAATTTATGACGATAAATCACAACTTCATTTCCAAGTTTGAGCTCCATTTTCTCGTGGCATTATCCTTTGGATATTGTTAGCTCAAAGCTTCGACAAAAAACTGTATGCTATGTGACGAATGCTTGAATAAAGAAGCGACAAAACTTACAAGAATTGGGGAATAAAACAGACACCTGAAAATAGTTTGAGAACCTCTGTGTACAAACTAACCAGCGAACACCCACCGATAATCAGGTACAAAGTTAGCCGCATTTGGGTTGAAAACCTTTGAGTACAAACTAAATGGCTCAGCTGGGGAAAGCATTGCGATTATTAGGGTTAAAATAAACTTTGGGAAATTAATAACCGACGTACCATATACGAGCGAAAGAGTTAGATAAAGAATGTCAGATTACTTGTGCTTAATGAATTCTCTTAATTTTCTAAAGAAATATTTCTCTCAGATCTGTGTTCAGAAAATTTAAACAAGTTGAAACAAACAGGTTCACTTTATTTTGTTGTATTATGTTTAAGAATACTTGAAAATCACAAACTTGAAATTTTGTTGATTTATTTGTTGACCTACTGTAATAAAACGTTGAGGTCAATTGTTGTTTGAATTTGATAACACTTCCCTGTCGACTCTACGAGCTGGGGTTACAATTTAATGGAATAAAATAATTTTAAACACAACGTAGACAAATTGGGTCCGAAAATCGAAAGTAAATTATTCTTCGAAAATTTTTAAAGATGAGCAAAATTCGACAATTTTGAAAAACTATACATACAATCACTGGTTATGGTCGCTCATCACATTTGATCGACGTGACCAGGATACAATCACGACGGCTGCTCATCACAGTACCCATAGTTTGAGTGGAAGTCCGACTATCCGGGCCTTCCCAGATGTCCGTAACGGATTTTTCCCTACTTAAAAAAAATCTGCTGTTGTTCATACCTGTATTTAAAATGAGAAACATGCTCTTTAAATACACATCGTTTATATTGAGACTTGTTTGCTCTACATATATTACAATATTACTTATTACATTTTGATTCCACTGACACCCTCATTCTGGATATATTGCATATGAATGGTCTTATCTAGAATATTCAGTTGAAAGCTTTGTTGAGTATTTGTACTTACAGTCTGTCAAGTAAGAGCGTGGTCGACTTTACCGACAGTTAATGAAAGATTTTGCTCTAATTCCTTCGCGAGCCGATACAGGGAAGCTTTGTCCTTGATGCATTGTCAACAAAGGTTCAGTTGTTGATCTTTTGAAAGAGAATCACGTTAAACGCCATGAGTGCTAAGTACGCGTCGCGCTACGAGGCTGTGTTCCTTTGCATCCACCCGAAAGGTCCCAAAATGTCGCAATCAGCGGCTGCTAAATATATGAGAAAGTCGAAGGCATTTGTACAGAAGTGGATACAGCGATATAAAGTGGCTAAAAATGTCGATGATTTACCAGAACGTGGTTCGATAGGAAAAGTGAACAAAAAAGATGAAAAAAGAATAGTGAATCTGTTTTCGCGGAATCCTGCTTTAACACTGCGGCAAGGACAAGCAAAATTAATAGCAAAAGGTTTAGATGTATCCTACGAAACTATCCGAACCCTTCTTCGTACTCATGATCTGAAATGGCGAAACACAATGAAGAAGCCTCTGTTGACTGAAAAACATGTGACAAAGCGACTCGCTTGCGCGCATGAGAATATTGATAGAGATTTTGAAAATGTCATTTTTACTGATGAATGTTCTATATGGGCACGTTCTGTCCTCACGCGAGCCTGGTCAACTTCCACCAATAGGCTTGTTCAGCGGACCGTAAAACATGGTGCATCTTTGGGGCTGCTTCTCAAAGCAGGGATTCGGCACTTTGTACCTCTTTACTGACAACCTAAATGCCGAGAAAATGATAAAAATCTACAAAAAGGCTTTACTGCCATCTGCCAAACGATGGTTCATCACAAAAAATGAAGATTGGATTCTGCAGGAGGACAACGATCCTAAACACCGCAGCAAGCTCTGTACTCAGTGGAAGACTCAATCTGGCATCGTTACAATGGATTGGCCGTCGCAGTCGCCCGATGCAAACCCCATTGAAAATGTGTGGGCATATATTAAACAGAAGCTTCGTGGAAGACGCACATGCACTTTGAAGCAGTTGTCTTACGAAATTCGTCGGATCTGGAGATCCTTGCCACTAGAATACGCCGTCAAATTAGTGGAAAGCATGCCTCGGAGATGCCAGGCAATTATCGACGCCGGTGGTGACTGGACACATTATTGACCGAATTGCATCATTGTTTGTAATATGTACAATGTATATAAAAATATGAAAGTTTCATAAAATATTTTTTTTTATAAATTAACACGACCACGCTCGTACTTGACAGACTGTATAATAATTAATGAGTAAAATATATGTCCCAAAAGAACCAAAAACAAAATATATTATACAAATATGTTCTTAAAGTGCTCTCTTTGTTCTTTCTGAATATTGATTTTAAAAATCAACTGATACTCATTGTTAGAATGGTTTAATTTATCGTTGCTACTGTTTGAATAATGTAGTATTTTCGTTTTTTATCTCTTCTAGATCTAAAAGAACTTTCTCCAACTTATCAGGAATTTCTTTGGAAAGTTCCGCATCATATTGTTCTTGCAGATTCCTTAATTCCCGTTCAGCTGATCCTAGATCAGAAATTACTTTTATAATTGAAGCACACTCGTCTCTTAGGGCCACCAACAATTTATACGCTTTCCTAGAGGTGTCGTTTGCTTTGGCGTTCTGAAACATATTTTCGTAGTATAATTCTAAAAATTGAAACTGTCTAAATAAGCTAAAATATATATATATATGTAAATACACGAACATGAAAAATTAACTCGTCGGCAATTGTGAAAGACCGATCTATTCGTCCCGATAAACTATTGATTTCCTTTTGGACTTCTTTGGTGTCGATAAGAACTTTCTGAATTTCAACATTCTGCTTTTTAATGTTTCCTATTATTTCCAATATTCTTCTTGTATATGCTGATCTAAAAAATAACATAATTTTTGTCACCACCACTTTTAAGACTTGAAATTGATAAAGACAAACCCCAAAATACACATGGTATGAATACAAAATAGTTTGCTTCCTCACTTATTTAAAAACGAAGATATAACAAGAACAATCTGAAAAATTACGCACAAATGAAGAACTTGAAGAGGAAAATCAATGCTATAGATGAAGCAGGAACTTAATGAAGAGCAAAGTACCAAACCAACCGCAAAAAAAGAGAGATTAAGAGCATGTATGTACGTCTTAGAAGCAACAGTAGGAAAAATTGCATATATGAGAAAGAATAATAACAAACCGCATATTATGATCAAATAAAACAGAAAATGTGGAAGGAGACTATAATCGACAGAAGCTTTTTTTTTAAGTTTAATCCACTCACAAAGGGTAACCCCGTTATGCTTTCAAAGCAGTGCGAGTAGGATGCGGAAACAAGGATAGATGGCGATGAACCGCCTTCTTAAACAAGGATAGGTTGTAATTTTTGGGGAAAATTCCTTTCGGTAACGCGTTCCATAACTTGGAAGTTCTATAGAAAAAAGAGTCTCCGTAGACAGAAGTCCTCACTGTGTCAAGCTGGACCGCACAGGAATTTCCTGCCTCCGAGTCTCTTGTATGCGTCAAGAATCTTGCCCTTAGGGGGATCAATCCTATTAGTTCCTGCGAGCATCTTGTAGAAAAGAGACAAGTCACCAACCATACGCTTAAAAAGAATGGATACCAGGCCATCAAGTTAAAGAAAAATGGAAGACCAAAAAAAGGAGGCAAAATCAAATAAAGGAAGACATAAGAACACTGATAATAATAAACTAGTCAAATAACTGTAACATACAAAAAACGTCTTTTTTTTTGGTGGAACCGACTTTGGTGGAACCGACTGGTCCTTGGTTATCTTCAAAAATTTAAATACAAATCTTGTCCCCTGAAACCAAGAAAGATTAAAAAACACGACAGAGGTTGCTCTAATGCGTTTCAATAGCCAAGCTATCAGTATCTCTCTGAAGACGATAGTTTGGCTATCGAAATGCTTTAGAGCAAACTATTGTTGTGTTTTTTAATCTTTCTTGGTTTCAGGGCACAAGATTTGTATTTCAATTTTTATACAAAAAAACGTAGTAATTCACATCAATAAATGCATTTTGAAAGGCTCCTTAGTTACTACAGCCCGAAAATGATGAAAAGAGAGAGTTAACTCAACGATACCTGATGAAATATTTTGAAATATATGTAAAAAACAAACGTAATCAAATGTTTGTCTTTTACATATGTAATAATAATAATAATAATAAACATGAACTTATAAAATGCGCTGTTCCAATCGCGCGCAAAAAAAGGTCAGTCTAAATGCAAAATTGTCACTTGGGAAAAGGACACGTTAAAATCAGAGACTAAATAGACTGAACGTTTCAATGTTATCTCATGCGTACAGTTGAAGCTAAAATCCGGGGAAGTGGGGAGGTGCATTCCACTACTCTTTGATATGGTCGGATTAAGTAAAATTTATAAATACGAAACTTGCCGCGTAACGGTTCTAACGATTTAGATGAAACTTTAGAATTAGGGGCTTTTGGACCAATAGGATAATTTTTATAAGTGCTTTTTGGTAAAAGTTCAGGAGAACTATTTTCAAAGACATCTTGGTTTAATAATAAAATAATTTTCTTTCAATACGCGACGCCTGTGTACAATATTGTTAAGCCGGTGCTGTAAACACGTCATGATTGCAGTGAAATGGCGAGGCGCGCACGCCGATAATTGAATATTTATATATTTTATTTTTACCTACCCAAAGAATGAAACTCTTGATTTTTCTTCACTAATGTGTTCACTGAGGTTTCAACAATGATCCACAATACACTTCCCCATATTTACAGCCCATTTTCTTTAAAAAAACCGATGTTATCTTCGCAAAGGTCTGTTAAATAATAAGAGGGCATTGCGAGCTAGATGGAGCTAGGCTTTAGCCAGGCTTTCAACTGGCTTCACTGCTTACCGTGTTACGTTCAGTCTATTTAGTCTCTGGTTAAAATCATGGGGAATTGACTCGAAGTGAAAGACTGGGCGCGAATGAAACGTTGCGTTCCTAATAACAAACTTCCGGAACACCACGTTCTTTGCGTACAGTTTGGAAAGCGAGATTGGCGCGTCCTGACAGGAACGCGCGATTGACTCGTGCTGACAGGAACGCGCGATTGGCGCCTCCTGACAGGAACGCGTGATTGACATCTTCCTGCCAATGACGCGTTCCTGTCAGGACAAGGGATGTCGACTCTTTTTTAAAAATAATTGATTTTTGGATCGATTCGAATCGTGAGCAAAGGAATCGATTCCCGATAAAATTGGGTGCTGAAAGCTCGATTTCCGATTAATTGCCTTGGTGAAATTTTTAAACATTTCTAATAGAAAAAAAATTCAATGATAATGATGAATTGGCGTCATATCTCCTATATCAAAAATATCAACTGTAAGTTTTTTACGAAATTTCGAGATAAGTTGAAATTTCTTATTCTATGGTTAGGTTAGGTAGATGACAGTTTAGCCTCACCAACCCATAGAATATAAGACTATATTCTAAGCACCAACCCTTTTACAATTTAATATTGACACTTAGCAGTAGGGTACTTTCAGTAATTTCAATTTATTATTACCCAAAATTTCGACTTTCTTGAGATATGTATGCATGAAGTAGGATTTTCGAGAAAAAAGTCGAAATTTTGAATTCAAAGTCGACATTTTACAAAAGCGTAGGAAGACATTGATTAAAAAAAATTATATTTAGAAATTTTGACATTTATCAAAAGCGTAAAAGCGACACTGATTATAAAAAAAATTTTTTTAGGGATTTCGACTTTTTGTCAAAATTTCGATTTTTTTTTAAATTTCGACTTTTTTTCTCGTAATTTCGGCTTTAAACTCGAAATTTTGACTTTACACTCGAAATTTCTACTTTTTTCTGAAAAATTCGACTTTTTTCTTAACATTTCTACTTTTTTCTTAAAATTCCGAGACTAATGTCGAAATTTCTATACTCTGTGGTCAAATTAGGTAGATGACAGTTGCGTTCCATCGCTCCTCTTTCCCAACAATCTTGACAGTTGGTAGTAGGGTGCGTTCAATAATTGCTATCTTTATATCAAATTTTGGTCTTTTTTTTAGAAATTTTGAGATGAAAGTTGAAATTTCGAGAGAAAAGTCGAAATTTCGAGTTTTAAATCGAAACTCCGTGATTAGGATCAAAATTTCGAGAAAAAAGTCGATATTTGAGGAAAAAGTCGAAAATTGAGAGAAAAAAAACGAAATTTCGAGAAAAAAAGTCGAACTTTTTAGATTAAGGTCGAAATTTCGAGAAAATAGTCGAAATTTGGGAATAACGTCGAAAATTCAAAATATTTCGAGAAAAAAGTCGAAATTTGCGAAAAAAGATGAAATTTCGATAAAAAAAGGGTTGAAATTTTGAGTACAAAGTCGAAATTTCGAGAGAAATGTCGAAATTTTGATATTAAGGTCAAAATTTTGAGAAAAAAGTCGCAATTTGAGGAAAAAAAAAACGAAATTTCGAGAAAAAGGGCGAAGCTTCGAGAAAAAATCAAAATTTGAGAAAAAAGTCAAAATTTCGAGAAAAAAGTCGAAATTTTGAGAAATAAAATCGAAATTTGAGAAAAAAAATTGAATTTTTTAAAATAATTTTTTTTTAATCGATGTCCTTTCTACGCCTTTGTAACATTTCGAAAAAGTTGAAATTTCCTGAAAAAAAGTCAAAATTTCCAAAAAAAAGTCGAAATTTTGACAAAAAAGTGGAAGTCTGAGAATAACGTCGAAATTTCGAGAAAATGTCGAAATTTCGAAATATTTCGAGCAAAAAGTCGAAATTTGCAAAAAAAGTCAAAATTTCGAGAAAAAAGTCGAAATTTTGAGAAATAAAATCGAAATTTGAGAAAAAAAGTTGAAATTTCTTAAAATAACATTTTTTTTTAATCGATGTTCTTTCTACGCCTTTTTAACATTTCGAAAAAGTTGAAATTTCCAAAAAAGTCAAAATTTCCAAAAAAAGTCTAAATTTTGAGAAAAAAGTCTAAAACTGAGAAAAAAGACGAAATTTGAGAAAAAGGTCGAAATTTCTAAAAATAACATTTTTTTTTAATCGATGTCCTTTCTACGCCTTTGTAACATTTCGAAAAAGTTGAAATTTCCTGAAAAAAGTCAAAATTTCCAAAAAAAAAAGTTGAAATTTTGACAAAAAAGTGGAAGTTTGAGAATAACGTCCAAATTTCGAGAAAAAAATCAAAATTTCGAAATATTTCGAGCAAAAAGTCGAAATTTGCAAAAAAGACGAAATTTCGAGAAAAAAGTCGAAATTTGCGAAAAAAGTCGAATTTTCGATAAAAAAAGGTCGAAATTTTGAATATAAAGTCAAAATTTCGAGAGAAAAGTCTAAATTTCGAGCTTAAAATCGAAATTTAAGAAAAAAAGTTGAAATTTCCTAAAATAACATTTTTTTTAATCGATGTCCTTTCTACGCCTTTTTAACATTTCGAAAAAGTTGAAATTTCCAAAAAAGTCAAATTTTCCAAAAAAAAAGTCTAAATTTTGAGAAAAAAGATGAAATGTGAGAAAAATGTCGAAATTTCTAAAAATAACATTTTTTTTAATCGATGTCCTTTCTACGCCTTTGCAACATTTCGTTAAATTTCGATTTAAAATTTGAAATTTCTACTTTTTTCTAGAAATTTCGACTTTAAACTCCAAATTTCGACTTTTTTTTTCGAAATTTTCACATTGAAGTCGAAATTTTCACTTTAATCACGGGATTTAAAGGAGAAAAAGTCAACATTCCTTAATAATTTTTTTTCAAATTGATGTCCTTTCTACGCTCTTGTAATTTTTACTTCACAAAAAAGTGAATCAACTTTTTTCAAGTTTTGTGGTGTATTTACATTTCGACTTTTATTGTTGAATTTCGACTTAAAACTTGAAATTTCAACTTTTTTGCTAGAAATTTGGAGTTTTTTTACGAAGTTTCGAGGTTAAAGTCGAAATTTTACGCCGTGTAATTTTAAATCTGGGGATTTAGATGAGAAAAGAGTCAAAAATTCGTGATTACATTTTGTATTCAAATTGACATTCTTTCTAGGTCTTTGCATTTTTTACTTCAAAAAAGGTAAATAAACGTTTTTAAAGTTTCGTAGTGTATGTATTAATACGTGTGTAACGTGTTTAACCACTAAATAAAAGTTTTTAAGACGGGTAACAGGTAATAAAATAACGTAGGGTAATTTTTGTGACTATACGATAATTTTAACTGCGTATGTACGGAATTTTGTCTTCAAATATATGGCAACAGTGCACCACAGTTATCTTTCCTATTCGGTCAACGACATAATGAATAAAAAGAAATGTTAATGCTGCCATCTGTTGGCTTATTAACGCAGCTATTACTAGTAGATGGAAGTGGATAATAACATAACGACATAAATGCACTTATATAAAAAATAAAAAAATTTGTTATTAAATTTACAGTGACCTGCATCTAACGTAAATCGATCCGCTTCTTAGAATTTTTGAATCGTTCATTAGATCGATCTAAAAAATCGACCTTGAACCTTGAAAAACTCGATTTTTCGATTAATCGATCTCAGATCGACATCCCTAATTCCAAGCCATGACACTATAACTAAAGTTAGTTATAGTATCATGGTTCCAAGCGGTACGCAAAGAACGTGGCGTTCCAGAAGAACGCGCGATTCGACTGTAAACGGGCCTAATAACCGTTAAACTTCTTCGTCAATGCAGAAATTTTCTGAATAAACCTTCGACTTGTTATTTTCTGGGTTGTTTTGTATAAAACAATTACGCAATTTTACCTTTTTCCCTTTGGGATGGCTTGAAGTTTCTTCGTTAGGACCTGCACTAACGATTCTTTTTCTTTCATTTCCGATAATAAGTTTTGATACATTGCAATTAGGTTTTGACATTTGGCTTTTTTTTGTTGCGAATCCATTTCATTTGCCAAGAGAGAATCTTGTAAATTTTTATATTCTTCTAATAGTGGAGTTTGAACATCGTTCCACTGGTTAGCCAAATCTACCAATCTTTCATTGCCATTTTCAATCAATAATTTTAATTTTGATAGGTTTTCCTCCTTATTTGCCACAGCGAGCGCCTTAGTTTTTATTTTAATTTTAGCAATAGAAGTTTTTAGCAATTCTTCTTCTTGATTTTTTGTATCTTTGAGCTGAAAACGTATTGAAAATTCAATCGAAAGAAAAAATATATTCTGTATTACCTGAAGTAATTGAATTTTTGAGTTTTCAGTTGAGTTATTTAAATCCCAAAATTTGTTTTTCTCTGCTTTTACTTGTTCCACCAATTCGTTTAGTTTATCTTGTTCAACCATAATGTTAGGAATTCCGTTCTTTGAGGAAACAATAGTTTCCAGATTTTCTCTTAATTCAACATTCGTAGAACTAATGTTTGAAATATCCAGTACAGGTATTCGATCAGACATCATTTTTAATATTTCAGGTTCTGGTGAATAGTTAACGTCACTAAATAACAAGGACGGAATAAGTCGCTTTATGTTGCACTGTTTTGTTACGTCCAGTGCCACACGACTAAAATAATCTTTGATATCTGAAATGCCATAAGCAGTTAATTTTGTTTTTAATATCTTAAGAAAAAAGTAAAAATAGAATTAATAATTATTAATTAATAGAATTAGTAAAAAAGCAGTTTTTTAATTTAAATATCTTGGAACAAAATGAAAACCAATTAATTTCCTGAAAGAAATATTATTGGGCGACCAAAAGGGTCATTTTACTCGCATTTGTAGGCAACACTGATCTCTCGCCGATTCTGAGATCCCAATGACAAGAATCGAATTTGTAAGAGGCTGCCCCATGAACTGATCATTTGCTACATAGATTGTTATTATACAAACATAATATAACTAACCATTATCACTGACCACTTCATAGGATGATAAACTTAAAGATTCGGAATATAAATTTACACTGTTTTTGAAGCTATGAACAGTGTACGTATCAGAGAAAGGTCTTACACCTCTATTGATTACTGCAACGGGCAACCAAGTTTGCTCTAAGGATCGTCTCAAATTAACCTGTAATTTACTTAATAACTTGGATATAAATCCTACATCTTCAACTTGATCCATTTTAATATTTTCTTTAGGTAGCCTTTCAATTAAAAACATTAAAATTCGTCGCACTTCCACCTCATTGTAATAAATAATCGTCTGATAACCAATGTCACCGCGGAACCCTAATTCTTTGATTTGTTCAGCTAGATAAGTGGCAGTCTTGAGTTTCATACTCATCGAATGCGGTAATTTTTTCGGAAATGTTAGATCCTTCGTTATTGCTTCTAAACATGTAGATATCGCTAAAACCACCATATCCGTATCAAATAGCTTTAAATTATTTATTTCTTCAGGAACATCACTACAAATAAAGTGTTACGGCACTCGTTCGTTGTTCTAATTTGTTGAGTTTACCAATGTAAATTTTTTAAAGTTTCGATGATTATAGCATCTATTTCTTCCATTGTTAATACCTACGAGAAGAGAAGAACGAGGGAATTTCGCAAAATACAACTGCTTTCCAGCGTTACAACATAACCTACAAACATACAAATAAATAAATAATCACAATCACAAATCACAACAAATCAAAGACCACAGAATAGAATGTCGATCTGAGATCGATTAATCGAAAAATCGATTTTATGGTGTTTTAGGGTCGATTTTTTAAATCGATCTCAAAGAGCAGATTGACCCAATGAATCGATTCTAAATCCTAAGAATCGGATCGATTTCCTTATCAGGTACAGTGTTGCCATATGTACGGTAATTACCGTATATTTACGGTAACTCTGACATGGTACGAAGTATGGTCCAAATACCAATACTGTACCAAAAAATAAGGTTTTATTGTTTAATAACAACAAGTGTTAAGTATATTCTTCATGGTAGACCCTTATTGACCGGAAATATTATGTTTTTTTCAATTTATTTAACATTTCTCGGCCCAGTTTGGAAATATTTAAATTTTTATGGTTTGTTGACAACTTTCTAAACAGTTTTTGAAATGACAAAAAGTGTTAAGTAATTCACCAAATTAGTTTATGCACAGTTGCACAATTTACAATCAAGTAAAAAAATTTGCGCTACGTTATCTCGTAATAAGTAAAAAAGTAGTTTGGTTTTGCTGGTATTTTTTCTTCGATTTTAAACACTAATATTTATGTTTCACCTCCTTATTTATAATTAGAAAAATCCGATACATATTTATTGTTTACTTTGCCTTTTATTTATGTATTTTTTTGTTTTTTTACGAGTGTAAAAAGCACATTAATTTATAAAAAAAATTTAGAAATGTCGAGTTTAAACAGGAAATTACGATTTTAAAGTGGAAATTTCGTGATTAAAGTCGAAATTTCGGCTCTAATCTCGAAATTTCAATTTTTTTGACGAAATTTCGTAATTAATGTCGTCTTTTTTATATTCTGTGGTTGGGCAGATGACAGTTGCGCCCCACCATGCCGCTTACCATCTAAACGTTGACAGTAGAGTGCGTTCAGTAATTTCAATTTTTATTAATCGAAATTTAGACTTTTTTTTTTAAATTTCAAGATTGAGGTAGGGATGTTCGATATTAGAAAAACATCGATATTGACATCAATATTAACATCGGTTCAAAAGTATCGATGTACGATGAATATCGAAAGAACAATATCGATGTCCGAAAACATCGATGTTTTAGGTAAAAAAACACAATCCATTTTATTATAAGGTATACATACAGTAAGCGACGTAAGCAAATTCATGGTAGATTGTAGGGTTACAATACTGCAAAAGTTTGAGTTTACTGGACAGACGTAGAGTACAATATAGGGTAGATTTACTATACCTATTATTTCGTTTTCGAAGTTTAATGACAAAAAAAATTAACTTCCACTAACACTCGCTCCCACTTTATTCTTAGATAAAAAAATTTGACCATGGCTTGAAATTGGCAGTTTTTTATTTTGTTGGTTTTAATTTGGTTACATCGATTAGCGACATCTAGTGTAAATTGGATGAAGGTGAAATAGTACTAATAAAAACATTAATCAGCAACATTTGTTACACCTAATCACGCTAGATGGCCTAACCCTAGAGTTAGAGTGTATCGATAACGATGTTCCAATTTTATTCTCATAACATCGATGTGTCAATATTATCGAAAACTTAACATCGACATTAGAACATCGATGTTTTTCTACTAAACATCGATGTTCATTCACCATTGATGAATATCGATCATCCCTAGATTGAGGTAGAATTTTCGAGTTTAAAGTCGACATTTCGACTTTTATTGTTGAATTTCGACTTTTATTGTTGAATTTCGACTTAAAACTTGAAATTTCAACTTTTTTGCTAGAAATTTTGAGTTTTTTACGAAGTTTCGAGGTTAAAGTAGAAATTTTACGCCGTGTAATTTTAAATATGGGGATTTAGATGAGAAAAGAGTCAAAAATTCGTGATTACATTTTGTTTTCAAATTAACATTCTTTCTAGGTCATTTTTTACTTCAAAAAAGGTAAATAAATTTTTTTAAAGTTTCGTAGTGTATGTATTAATACGTGTGTAACGTGCTCAACCACTAAATAAAAGTTTTTAAGACAAGTAACAGGTAATAAAATAAGGTTCGGTAATTTTTCTGAAAATACGAATGTAGGGAATTTTGCTTTCAAATATATGGCAGCACTGATAAGGCAGGTTCTTTTTCTATGGGCGGGTTATTGTGGTTATTGCTATTATGTTGTCCTTAGGTGGTATTATTCTATAGTCCTTTGATGGTATTAAAGGTATCTGCACGTCAATCTGTTAGCCACAGAGTATTTATTTTGTCCATTTATTTTTAAATTAGTGGTGCAGGAATTCAAAAGTATTTGAGAAAGTTGATCAAGACTTAAAATTAAAAAAAAAAAACGATTAAATTCGTAGAATAAATAAAGATTGTACATTATGTTGTCCTTAAGTGGTATTATTCTATAGTCCTTGGTGGTATTAAAGGTATCTGCACGTCAATCTATTAGCCACAGAGTATTTATTTTGTCAATTCATTTTTAAATTAGTGATGCAGGAATTCAAAAGTATTTGAGAAAGTTTATCAAGACCTAAAATTAAAAAAAAACGATTAAATTCGTAGAATAAATAAAGATTGTACAGAAAGACTCGGAAATGAATGGGTCACAGTGTATGTCCTAAGGAATTAGAAGTGATCTCTTAGCAAAACGGACAGGGGGAAGTCAAGAATTGCCAAAGAAAAAACATCTCATGTAATTTATGGACATCCCATTATGTGATATAAAGGAGGGACGGGGTAGATGCTTACCTTATAAATTTTATAAAAAATTCCCACTTCCGCACAGTAAACATACCACCTTCAGTATTACATATGGTTACTTTCTGCTCGATAATTTAGAATACGTGGGCACAGGCAAAATTAAACAACTATATGGTTATAATATCCTTTATTATGATATATTTAAATATTCGGTCATAAATTGAATTGTAATAAAGTAATGTCTATGAATATTGAGTAAAATTCATTTAGTATAAATATACAAATTCCTGGTTTTATAAATATAATTAAGCTTAAATGATTTTGAATTCTATAAAATGTATAAAAGTTTAAATTATATTGCTAAATGTTATTCTGCTTATAGTTCCTTTATCTTATCACAATTAATTATATAGTAAACCAAGAGAGTAAAATTAAAATCTGAATATGCCTTAATACATACATTTTTAAAATTATTATTATCTACACTTCTTGGTACTCATTACACAATCACAAACAACTGGCTTTCTCAATTGCTTACTACATAGTTTCTTACCACCAATAAGTTAAATAAATATCACAAAAAATGTAATTGGTGCAAATCATACACCACATTTAAAAATAGCCGAAAATTGATGAACGACCTAGTAGTATAACCTACTATTTGTAATAAAAAAAAATTAGTAAAGCGTAATTTATTACAATTTTAATTTTTGTTATGAAACGTACTACATTAAACTTTTGGCAAACAAAGTGTTTGTTTAGGCAACTTTTGGGGATGACCAATTACTAATACTGGATTTCATTGGAACTTGGCTAATGCAAATAAACATGATCTTACAATGAATAGTCACTAGAGCACTAAAACAAACTATAGACTTACAATGAATAGTACAAATCGCTCAACCTAGAAAAAATTAACAGTACAAGTCCAAATGTTTTTTTTATTTTTCATATTCAAACATAACTGCACTAGGTACTTAGTTAAAACTTCTATTTTGTTTAGAATTGTTAAATATGTTAAATTTGAAAACACATTGCGGATAATTTTGTGGTTTCTCTTTCAATTTTCTAATGATAATTACAACAAAATTGATTTTTGAACGACCTTGTGCTTTGTTGGGTTATTTTGGATATAAAATCAATCATCTTTCCGGTATCTAATTCAGCAGTTACCTTAGTTTAGGCAACTTTGATTAAAACATATTAATTTATTTGGAAAAAATAGAAAAGCAAAGTGAAAAATGAGCGGTAAGTTTCCTTACATTGTACTGGTGTACTATTTACCACCTTTAACTTCTAAACATGAATATGTTATTTTGCAGCCATCAGTCAATGTTTTGTGGATATTTTATTGCCTAAGCTATTTGAATTTGGCTGTAAACGGGGCAGTGTTTAGGTTAACTACAACAAACGGAAAATCTTAATTGTGACCCACACAGCAACGCCGTGGATATGGGGATGTGGATCTATTACGGATATACGTCTAATAATATTTATTCCCAAATGAATATTAGTTGCATATCCCATATCTACGATTGCTATGTGTGCACTAGAACCCTAGATACTCCTGTCTTCAGACATTAAACATATTTACAAAATTAAAACTGTTTATAGCGTTAGTATCTTTTATTTTTCGAAGGTTCTTTCCTTAAAGTTTCGCATAGCCCTGCCAATGTTTGCTCATAACTGTAGCACAAGTCGCAAGTGGAAGTACTTGAAGATGAACTGCGAGACACCGTTTCGCAAAAGAACTTGGTCAGTCAATCAACCAAAATCGTCTGAGAAACTACTATCAACTGCTCTTTCAGCACCCTGAAAGATGGTCGATTTTCTGGTAATTGATTCCAACATTTTCTCATCACCTAAAACGTGTAACAATTGTCAGAAGCAAATAATAAGATAATAATGTTCTTAATAATTTGTGAATCTGGGAAAAACTGATTAAATTTAGATCTTGTCAAATCGGCATACCCAATTCGATGCGTCCTGAGAAAATTCGTGCTTAATACGATTTGGGTATGCCGATCTGACAAGATCTAAATTTAACCAGTTTTTCCCAGATTCCCAAATTATTAAGATCCTTAAAAATGTTTTTCCCAAACCTTTAATTTACGGAAATTAAACATTTTTCTCCAAACTCCAAATAATTACTGAAGTTTTGAGAAACATATGAAAAGTTCGCTTCAAAAATTAAATTCTAGGATTCCAAAAGTAAAAGTTAAACTTCAAATTCGATAGAAGCATCTCAAAATTAACTAAATTAAACACATTTTACATTTATTTCTTTTATATCTTGACAGCTACGGACGGGAGAGACATGGGAAAATAGCGAAGATCCAAATTTATACACTTTGGGGACTTCTATCGTTAAAACGAATAATCTGATGCCAATATAAAAGCCAAATTCGGTAGCAGCATCTTAAAATTGACTAAAATAGACACATTTTACATTTATTTCATTTAAATTTTGACAGCTACGGTCGGGAGAGACATGGAAAAATGGGAAGATCGAAATTTATACACTTTGGGGACTTTTATCGTTAAAATGAATAATCGAAGGCCAATATAAAAGCCAAATTCGGTAGCAGCATCTTCAAATTGACTAAATTTAACCCATTTTACATTTATTTCTTTTATACCTTGACAGCTACGGTCGGGAGAGACATGGGAAAAAGCGAAGATCCAAATTTATACACTTTGGGGACTTCTATCGTTAAAACGAATAATCTGATGCCAATATAAAAGCCAAATTCGGTAGCAGCATCTTAAAATTGATTAAAATAGACACATTTTACATTTATTTCATTTAAATTTTGACAGCTACGGTCGGGAGAGACATGGAAAAATGGGACCGAAATTTATACACTTTGGGGACTTCTATCGTTAAAACAAATAATCGAAGGCCAATATAAAAGCCAAATTCGGTAGCAGCATCTTAAAATTGACTAAATTAAACACATTTTACATTTATTTCTTTTATATCTTGACAGCTACGGTCGGGAGAGACATGGAAAAATGGGAGGACCGAAATTTATACACTTTGGGGACTTCTATCGTTAAAACGAATAATCGAAGGCCAATATAAAAGCCAAATTCGATAGCAGCATCTTAAAATTGACCTAAATTAAACACATTTTACATTTATTTCTTTTATATCTTGACAGCTACGGTCGGGAGAGACATGGGAAAAAGCGAAGATCCAAATTTATACACTTTGGGGCCTTCTATCGTTAAAACGAATAATCTGATGCCAATATAAAAGCCAAATTCGGTAGCAGCATCTTAAAATTGACTAAAATAGACACATTTTACATTTATTTCATTTAAATTTTGACAGCTACGGTCGGGAGAGACATGGAAAAATGGGAAGACCGAAATTTATACACTTTGGGGACTTCTATCGTTAAAACGAATAATCGAAGGCCAATATAAAAGCCAAATTCGGTAGCAGCATCTTAAAATTGACTAAATTAAACACATTTTACATTTATTTCTTTTATACCTTGACAGCTACGGTCGGGAGAGACATGGGAAAAAGCGAAGATCCAAATTTATGTACTTTGGGGCCTTCTATCGTTAAAACGAATAATCTGATGCCAATATAAAAGGCAAATTCGGTAGCAGCATCTTAAGATTGATTGAAATAGACACATTTTACATTTAGTTCATTTAAATTTTGACAGCTACGGTCGGGAGAGACATGGAAAAATGGGAAGACCGAAATTTATACTCTTTAGGGACTTCTATCGTTAAAACGAATAATCGAAGGCCAATATAAAAGCCAAATTCGGTAGCAGCATCTTAAAATTGACTAAATTAAACACATTTTACATTTATTTCTTTGATATCTTGACAGCTACGGTCGGGAGAGACATGGGAAAAAGCGAAGATCCAAATTTATACACTTTGGGGCCTTCCATCATGAAAACAAATAATCGAAGGTTAATATAAAAGCCAATGTCGGTAGCAGCATCTCAAAATTGACTAAATTAGACACAATTTACATTTATTTCTTATAAATCTTGACAGCTACGGTCGGGAGAGACATGAGAAAAAGCGAAGATCCAAATTTATACACTTTGGGGCCTTCCATCGTTAAAACGAATAATCGAAGGCCAATATAAAAGCCAATGTCGGTAGTAGCATCTTAAAATTGACTAAAATAGACACATTTTACATTTATTTCATTTAAATTTTGACAGCTACGGTCGGGAGAGACATGGAAAAATGGGAAGACCGAAATTTATACACTTTGGGGACTTCTATCGTTAAAACGAATAATCGAAGGCCAATATAAAAGCCAAATTCGGTAGCAGCATCTTAAAATTGACTAAATTAAACCCATTTTACATTTATTTCTTTTATATCTTGACAGCTACGGTCGGGAGAGACATGGGAAAAAGCGAAGATCCAAATTTATACACTTTGGGGCCTTCTATCGTTAAAACGAATAATCGAAGACCAAAATTAAAGCCAAATTCAATAGCAGCACCTCAAATTTGTCTAAATTAGACACAATTTACATTTATTTCTTATAAATCTTGACAGCTACGGTCGGGAGAGACATGAGAAAAAGCGAAGATCCAAATTTATACACTTTGGGGCCTTTCATCGTTGAAACGAATAATCCAAGGCCAATATAAAAACCAATGTCAGCAGTAGCATCTTAAAATTGACTAAATTAGACACATTTTACATTTATTTTATTTATATCTTGACAGCAACGGTCGGGAGAGACATGGAAAAAAGGGAAAAACCGAAATTTATACATTTTGAAGACTTCTGTCGTTAAAACAAATAATCGAAGGCCAATTCAAAAGCCAAATTCGGTAGCAGCATCTCAAAATTGACTAAAATAGACACATTTTACATTTATTTCATTTAAATCTTGACAGCTACGGTCGGGAGAGACATGGAAAAATGCGAAGATCCAAATTTATACACTTTGGGGCCTTCCATCATGAAAACAAATAATCGAAGGTTAATATAAAAGCCAATGTCGGTAGCAGCATCTCAAAATTGACTAAATTAGACACATTTTACATTTATTTCATTTATATTTTGACAGCAACGGTCGGGAGAGACATAGAAAAAAGCGAAGATACAAGTTTATACATTTTGAATACTTCTGTCGTTAAAACGAATAATCAAAGGCCAATATAAAAGCCAAATTCAATAGCAGCACCTCAAAATTGTCCAAATTAGACACATTTTATATTTATTTCTTTTTAATCTTGACAGCTACGGTCGGGAGAGACATGGGAAAAAGCGAAGATCCAAATGGGGCCTTCCATCGTTAAAACGAATAATCGAAGGCCAATATAAAAGCCAATGTCGATAGCAACATCTCAAAATTGACTAAATCAGACACATTTTACATTTATTTTATTTATATCTTAACAGCAACGACCGGGAGAGGGTCTTGAAGTCGTTTTATACAATTCGTTAAAAATTCGCAATTTAGAAAATCAAATTAAAATTTCAGAGCAGGCGAATTTTTCAAAAAGTCCAAGTTACAAAGAAGAGAAAAATGTCAAAATTTTTCAAAAAAATTTAAACAAATGTTAAAGTTTTGACAAGAAATTTTGAAAATAAAGGTGAAAATTAAAAAAAATAATTAAATAGAATTCTGAAAAAATTATAACCTCGACAAAAAGACGAAAAAGCTTTTAAAAAAATCAAAATATTAGCCAAATAAGGCAGAATTTTAAAAAAGTTGGAATTTTCCAAAACTCTAAATTTCTAAAAAAAAGTTGACATTTCGGTAGTCGAACGAGAAAAGGTCGACATTGTGAAAAAAGTGGATATTTTAAAATGTTGAAATTTTCGAAATGGACCGAAATTTTCAATAAAAATTGAATTCTTTAACAAAAAGTGGGGATTTTCAAACAGATAACCCACTTTTTTTCATGTAGACGAAGGAGATGGTATCAGCTGGTATAAATTAAATTAAAATATGGAATAACTAGATATATAAATTTGAAAAAAAAAACGAAATAGGGCAGGTTCCAACTTTAATTTCATTTAAACGTAATGACTCTAATAAGATAACGCTTTAAATTTATGTTGCTTAACTAATTGGTACAAAATGTAGAAAGAAATGATAAAAAACTCCTCCAAATAGGTAGATGTCAGAAGTAATGTAAAGAGCAGAAAAAATTAATGTTTGAGGGGATATTACAGGCCATAACATTATTAGAAACCTTACAGCCTCGCTTTGCTTGAAATTATTACGCAAACAGATTATTTCTCAATTGGAAATTCTTTATCTAGACTAGGTCTTAACAGGATAAGCAAGATGTTTTGAAATTAGTTGGATAGGATTATATATAAATTGGTAACTGAATATATCTTCACTGAAAACTTTCCATAAGATGTGGAGTTATTCACGCTCATTTTACTTACATCATATACTTCTTTATAACAAGCTTTTGGCTTTTCAAGTATTAATCCTTTTTGTACCCTCTCAACAACTTCGGTATTTTTCAGTCGACCATATGGCATTTTCCCACAAGTAAACACTTCCCACATGAGAACACCTGTAAAATCCAAATAATTTATAATTCTCTAATACGTATGAAATCTCGTACCGTAAGCCCAAATGTCGGACTTTGATGAGAATCTTGTGTAATTTAAAACTTCCGGAGGCGCCCATTTAATGGGAAATTTTGAGCCGCCGGATGATGTGTACTGGTCATCTAAGACGTAACGCGCCAGACCGAAATCTGCCACTTTTACGACATTTTCTGTTCCGACCAAACAGTTTCTGGCAGCCAAGTCTCTGTGTATGTAATTGTGTCTTTCTAAGTACGACATTCCTTTGCAGACCTGCAAATATCAAATATTTTTAATAATAGTTTATTATATTTCATAATAATAGTTTATTATATTTCAACAGGGTTTAGGCCCCAATTACAGAAACAAAATAAAAAATAAAAATTGATGGGAGTAGATGCACTTGATCATAAGAAAAAATAAATAATTATCAATTATACAAAATAATTACCCGGAGAAAACACTAATTATTAGATAAATAAAGTAAATTAATTGTAAGGAAATGTGGCTAAATGTCTCTTCGATAGTTTTTCTTAATTTGGCCCGACTGTCTGAATAGAAATCAAAACTGTCCGCAATACCATTAGCATATTTTGTGAGAATCACTAGCGGAGATCTGCCCATAGCGTTAGTACGACTATTCTCACAATAGAACATTTGTTTTGATCTTGCACTCTGTCTTGGCACCAAAAAGTTAATCTTGGAAAGTAAGTCTGGACAATCTATACAATTATTGAGGAGTCTGCATAAGAAATTCATTCCATGTGTTATTCTTCGGGTTTGTAGACTGATAAAATTGAAGCGATTTTAAAGAACGTTATGGTCAAAGCCTCTAGCTGGGTAGACACCATCTTGAATGAAACACAAGAATTTGAGGAAACGCCTTTGAATTAACTCTAACGCTGTGATATGAGTATAATATATTGGAAACCAGATGAGGGAGCCATATTCAAGACGTGTTAGTACTAGCGACTGAAATAATAATGCTAAAGATTTCTTGTTTTTAAAATTCTTACAATTTCTACACAGAAAGCCATATGTTTTATATGCTGATGAAAGTGCCTCAGTAATGTGCAAAGCAAAGTTAAAACTACTATCTATAATAACTCCTACATCCCTTATGGATTCACATCTGCTTAAAATGACACTATTAATTTTATACTCATGCTTGATTATATTGATTTTTCTTGAGTAGGAAACAACATTACATTTAGATACATTTAAAGAAAGCCGATTATCATTGCACCACTTAACAACAGCATCAATGTCTTTTTGAATTAATACACAGTCCTCATTAGAAGATACGGAACTAAAGAATTTTAAGTCATCTGCAAAAAGTAGTTTGGATGATTTTATAACAGAAACAATATCATTGATGAATAAGACAAAGATCAAAGGACCGAGATATGAGCCTTGTGGGAACTCCCGATGTTGGGCTGAACGTGTTAGATTTAAAATTTCGATATTTGACAAATTGCTCCCTATTTGTTAGGTATGACATAAAAAAGTGTATCAGCCGGTCTGAAAATCCATAAAGTTGCAATTTTTGCAAGAGAATAAAATGATCAATTTGATCGAAGGCTTTTTGAAAGTCTGTGTATACACAATCAACTTGTCCATGACGGTCAATGATTTCAGCCACATACTGAGAGAAAGAAGCTAAATTTGTTACAGTAGATCGTTTCTCAACGAAACCATGCTAATTCTCAGATATAAAATTTTTTATTGATGCATGTATGCGCTTGTATAAAATCGACTCAAATATCTTTGCAAAGTTACAAAGTAGCGAAATTGGTCTTTAGTTGTTTATTTGCGTTGTAGTACCCTTTTTAAACACTGGAGTAATACATGCCTGTTTCCACAGCGACGGAAATTCAGATGTTTTTAGAGACAAATTAAATAGAATAGTGAACGGTTTAGAAAGCACGTTAGCACAATCTTTCAGCAGAAAGCTGGGAATGTCATCTGGTCCAGAAGTAAACTTATCCTTTGACCGTTTTAGTGCCTCTAATATTTCAGCTTCAGTTATATTCAAAATAGAGACTGTATCAGGAAAATGAGAGAAATATTTGGTAGCCGTATTATCTGAATTATGAGTGTTACTGGGTGTTATGTATACACTTTTAAAAAAAGTTGCAAACCCATCCATAATCTCTTGAGGAGTGCAGTACCATAAGACATAACATCAGGAATTCTTGTTCTCCCTTTCTTTATTTGAATAAAAGACCAAAACTTTTTAGGATCATTGGAAATGCTATTCTGGACGTTCAAGAGATATTCTTTGTAAGATTGGTCAGCTATTTTTTTGCATAATGCTCTATAATATTTAAAGTTCTCATATACATTGGAATTACGAGTACGCTTATAATTTTTGTGTAAACTGCCTTTAAATTTTATTAACTTTATTAAATGGGAATCGAACCATGGTGGATAGCATGTACGACAATTTGATTTCTGTGTATATCTCGGAATAGCAGATTCAAATATATTCGAATTTTTAAGAATAATATGATCGTGATGAAAATAAATATGTTTTAAAATTCACCATTTATATTAAAATGCGAAATCAGAATGAAAATATTGTAACAAAATGTAATTATAAAATTTAGTTGGGAATTTTCTAGAAAATTTGATAAGGGGAAGCGACCGCGATAATGAATCAAACGGCTCCAGAAATTTTGACAAAGATAAGTTTCATCAGCTTGTTCCTTCTAGAACCCAAAACAGGATCTATAAATAGGTGGTCCGGTTGGCTTTCCCTCAGTTAGTTATTCAATGAATAAGTTAGTTTATTAAACAGTGTTAATTATTTGGTCAGTTAAATGAATTACAATTGTAGTGTTCCGAGTTCAGTTTGGAAATAAAGTGGTTACAATTCACGCAGTATTAATCTTTAAACCGATAACAAGATTATTTTATAAGCGGAATGGAAAGAATCTGAAACTTTCATTTATTGTTTTAAAAGCATTATTGATTTAAAAGCAGTAATTTTATTGAATAACAAATAAAATCAAACAAAATACTTACTTGAATACACATATCTAACAATAATCCCTGGTTATTTGACAAAGTTTGTTCATGCCTTCGTAAATGATTCAGTAATGATCCATATCTCATGTACTCAGTAACAATAAATATTGGTCTATTTTTACTACACACCCCATAAAGTTGAACTAAATTTGTATGTTGTAGTTTGCTGCAAACAAAAATATTACATACTTAAAATGACTGTTTCAATCGACACATACGTCATCACTTTGGCCTCTTCTATAAAATCGTCTTCGGACATGGTTCCTTCTTTCATCATTTTAACAGCCACATCAATAGATCCTCTCCATTTGCCTCTCCTTACGACACCAAACTGGCCGGATCCTAGTTCTTCCAAAAGCATCAATTCATTGTGATCAATTTCCCATTTGTCTAAAATATTTTCAAATAGATTCATTTCTAAAGCAAATTGGATCGTTTACCATGGCTTAGGCCAGCTGTCGCTGGTGCAGGTCGGTCACAAGGGCTGGTTTTTAAACGTGATGCTAACCCACCACTGTTATGCTTGTGGTAATTTATTAGGTCTGGTATCGAGTTGCAGCAGTGTTTTTCCGACAAATAAAATTCTCCTCTTGAGTTTTGTTTTATGTGATAATGTTTTACATGAGGATGTGGACTAAAACGAGAACATTTTAATTTTAGTGAATTCCTAACAAAGAATTTTGTTGTGGGTGTGATACAACAGCAAATATCACTACCTAACTACCCATGGATTTTTTATATGCTTCGAAATTAAATAATCCGGTTGTTTGAGCATTTAATATTAATTTTGTCGATGCGTCATTCTTTTTTTTTGGGGGGGGGGTTCCTTTTTTTATTTACTTTGGCAAATTTTCTGTTTCATTTATGTTTAAGGGTTTCTGTTTTATGTTTACTCAGACTGGTTGATTTTAATCACAAACAGTTTACCCATATATGTAAAGTTAGATAAACAACAGGAAAATACTTACATTTTTGTATACAAGGAAAGAGTATATAATCCCTTTGTTGACGAATTTCTAACAACAAAACATCCTTCTTTGTCTTCCTGCTTTAGTAGAGATTCGGATCTCTGACGGGACATATCATTTACATACCAACTGAAAATATACATATATATAAAACTTTTGTCAAATATCTATTAAAATCCAAAGCCTGTTTAAATCTTATTTTTCAGAAATTACAATACGTAAATAAATTGATGAGGATGGTGATGGTGCGTGCATAAGCAGCTGCTAAATTTATGCTCCATTAATAAACCCAAATTCTACGGGAATTAATGAGCGATTATTTCAGAAAATTGTGGTAAACTAAAGGTGTAAACAATAAGAACAGTGTAGTGATTAAAACAACACTAAAGACAAACAGGTTAGTGCAATAATTGGTAATTTAAGGTAAGACTCTGCATTTGTATTAGCTCTGATAAGAGATAAGAAACCGTGACCTTCGAGGAGATAGTCCGGGGAACGGTTTCTTTCGTGGAAAAGACGTGCATAACGACATATAGTAATCAGATTAGGAATCAGCGCTGAAATAAAGAAATAAACATGGACAAGAATTATATGAGAGACGCCGACATGGAGGAGTCCCCCACAGACGAAGGAGGCAAGAGAAAAAGGGTGCAAGAAGAAACCTTAGCGAGAACGCCAATAAAAACAAAAACAATTGATTACGAGGATAAGCTTGATCTTATACTAAGTATGATGCAGGATATAAGAGAAGAAATGCAAGAAATAAAAAATGAACAAAAAAAATACAATAACGACATTAGAAAAATCCAAATCGAAAACACCAAACTAAAAGAAGAAAACGAGAGAATTATAAAAGAAAACGAGAAAATGAAAAGGGATATAAAAATAATCAGCAATAATTTGGAGTGGATCGAAAAAGATAAAAGGAAAAATAACATAACTGTCAACGGCCTAACAGTAAATACAAACGACAATGCAATTTTAATTACAGAAATGGAAAATTTCTTTAAAGAAAAATTAGAAATACAAACCAAAGTTGAAGAAGCTTACAACATTGGCAGAAATATATGTGAAACTGCAAAATGAACATGAAAAGAAACAGATTATGAAAAACAAATCAAAGCTTAGAAAAATTAATGAAAAAATTTTCATAAATGAAGACTTGACGCATAAAGAAAGGGAGAAGCAGAGACAACTAAAAAATAAAGCAGAAGAGGAGAAATGTATGGGTAAGAATATCAAAATGGGATATAACAAGATAATAGTGGATGGAGAAACTTGGAAATGGAACAAAATCAAGGAAAAATTAGAAAATACAAATTCAAAAAACTGAGCAATAAATCTAAAGAGGTAAATAGTATGATGACGAACAAGGCAATGAAAATGGATACGAAAACGCATAAAAACACAACAATTGAAAAAATAAATAAAAAGGAAAAAACAGGAAAACAAATTTGGAAAGTAGGAACATGGAATGTTAGAGGACTAAGAGGAAATGAGGAGGAACTAATAGAAGAATTTGAAATGACAGGGATACAAATATTAACAATAACAGAAACGAAGAAGAAGGGGCAAGGGGAACTAGTGTCAGAAAATGGACACCTTTTAATATACAGTGGAGTAGAACAAAATAAACATGCTGCGGCAGGGGTTGGGTGCATAATAGAGAAAGGATTAGTAGATAATATACTAAATTGGGAAGGCATTTCTGAAAGAATACAAAAAATAGAATTTGATGATATATATGGGGAACGAATATGCATAATAATAGTGTATGGACCAAATGAAGATGATTTAGCGAGTAATAAAGATCAATTCTGGGAGGAACTAACATTGGCCACGGAGACAGGTAAAGGTAAAATTATCGTAATGGGAGATTTTAACAGTAGGGTGGGTAAAAGAGAGAATAGAAATGTAAATGTGATTGGAAACTGTGGGGAAACAAAAATAAACAACAATGGGTTAAGAATGATAGAATATTGCATATTGGACGATCTCATAATAACAAATACGTTTTATGAACACCAGGATATACATAAATTTACAAGAATAGCGGAAAACAGAAAAGAAAGATCTATAATTGACTACGTACTTGTGCAAAGAAATAATAGGAAATCGACCACGGATGTAAGAGTCAAAAGAAGTGCGGAAATATTTAGTGATCATTACCTGGTTGTAGCAAAAATTAGGAAAAATAAGAGGCGTGGGAGTGACAACGAACGACACGAAACAGCACCAGTAAAAAAAGAAAATATTAAAACATACAGATTAAGAGAAAAAGATATAGCAAACAATTATCACCAAATTATTGAGGAAAAAATAAGTAATATAGAAAAGGAGATTGAACAAAAAGATATTGAAGACATATGGCAAATATTTAAGGAGGTAGTAATGGAAGCAGCTGAACAAGCATATGGCACGATTACAACTAACGCCAATAAAAAGTTAACTGCCTGGTGGAACGATGAAATCAAAAAAGAAGTTAAATTAAAGAAACAAGCGTGGAAGGAGTACTTAAATAATAACACCGCACAAAAATACACTTTGTATAAGGAGAGAAGAACCAAAGTAAAAAAAAAGGTTTTGGAAGCTAAACAGAAGGCATGGGAATGTTTTGGGAAAAAAATGGAGGAGACAAATAAAGGAGATCGCAAGCTATTTTATAAAGCAGTGAAGACAATAAGAAAAGGAAAAGAAAAGAAATGGACGACTATAACAAGCAAAGAAGGCGCGTTGCTAAAAGATGAGAATTTAATTATGAACAGATGGAAAGAATACTTCTACGAACTGTTAAATCCACTGGAAACAGAGACACATGAAGGCAAAGAAGTAACAACAAATGACACAATAGCAGATGAAGAAAATGAAGTACTTACGATAAAGGAAGTTGAAGAAGCAATCAAGGCAACAAAAAGTGGAAAAGCACCGGGGCATGATGGAATAACACCAGATATGATTAAACACATGGGGAAGAAAGGTATAAAACTCTTGTAAAACATTTGTAATAAGGCATGGATAAAAGGAAAAATACCTAAAGATTGGGGAATAGGTGTTATTATGCCCATATATAAAAAGAGTGATAGAAATCAATGCCAAAATTATCGAGGTATAACTTTATTGAGCACGGTAGCAAAGATATATGAAAGGGTGTTAGCAAACAGGCTCCGTTTAGTCATAGAAACGCAATTAAGTGTATCCCAAAGTGGATTTAGAAGAGGCCATAGTATACAGGACCATATATTCACGATGAAACAACTTACGGATAAAATAATAAGACAACGAAGAGAGGCATATCTAGCGTTCATTGATCTTGAAAAGGCTTTTGACAGAGCACCCAGAAAAGAAATATGGATAAGTTTGGAACAACGAGGAGTCAGCCGAAAATTAATTGCTGGAATAAAAAGCATATATGAGGAAAATGCAAATTACGTCAGAACGCGAAATATGCAGTCTTCTACTTTCTACACAAGAGATGTGTTACGACAAGGAGGAGTACTTAGCCCATTACTATTCATTATCCTGATAGATGACATACTCAAACAAACATGTACTAAAACAACAGGCCTACAAGTAGGATACTACAATCTACAAAAAGTCCATATAAAAGAACGTGTATTTGCAGATGATATAGTAATAGTGGCCAATTCACCCGAAGACCTACAAACTAACTTAGAAATATGGAAAGAAACTCTAGAATCTAAACAAATGAAAATAAATGTCAATAAAACAAAAGTAATGGCGATAACAGAAGATGAAAATAAAAAAATAAATATACGATTGGAAAATAAGGATATACAGCAGGTCAAGGAATTCAAATATTTAGGAGTAATAATAGATAATAAAGGAAATCAGGATAGGGACATCAATGAACGCATAGAGAAAGCACTTAAAGCATATTACAAGTATGTGTGCAATCATAGTCAAGAAGAAAGAAATATCTAAAAATACGAAAATGTTGGTATACAAGACTATCTTCCAACCTATACTACTATTTGGAAGAGAAACCTGGGTTTTAACGGAGAGAATGAAAAGCCGGATACAAGCAGTCGAGATGAAGTTCTTAAGAGCGATAAAGGGAATAAGTAGAAGAGATCGAATAAGAAATCAAAAAGTGAGGGAAGAACTGGATGCTAAGCCTGTATTAGAAATTGTCGAAGAAAAACAATTAGGTTGGTGGGGACATATACAAAGGATGAAAGATAACATGCAAGTAAAGAAAATATGGGAAGCGAGAACATCGGACCGGAGACGTAGAGGCAGACCTAAAGAAAGATGGGGTGACACCATTGATAAATTAATCAGAAAGAGACAATTGAACCTAAACGAAGCAAACATTTTAGCGCTAAGCAAAAAGGAAAGGAAAAAATTTTGTGAATTAAATAGAGAATACCAATCCCGACACCTTACGGTAAAATGGAATTGATTATATATAAATAAATTGATTGCTGCCCAATTTATAAAAACATTTTAATTATTTTATTTTTGTACTTTTGTTTAAAAAAAAAACATATCTTTATTATAAAAGTTTGAATAAAGTATAAATTTAATTTAATAATTATTGATCCAAAATTAGTTTGATTTTTAAAATTTTCCTTCATTTCAAACTGGTTTTCGATTTTAAAATTTAAAATTTAGAAAACCGTAAGTTATTTGAAAATACGACTGCAATATCCAAAATCTGAAATAATTTTAAATTTTCAAACTGTCCAATAATGATTAGAAATATATTGTAACGAAATGTAACTGTAGAATTTAGAATCTAAGAAAATTTTCTAGAAAGATCTGATAAGGGAAAGCGGCCGCGGTAATGAAGTAAACGGCATATAAGCGTTCCAGAAATTTTGGCAAACGATAAGCCTTATCTGCTGTATTTTTCTAGAACCCAGAAGCGAAAACTATATAAGGCGGTCGCCTTTCCCTCAAATTAGTCAGCCAGAAGTCAGTGTAGTTAGATAGTGAGTTAGTAGTTAGAAGTAAATGAATAAGTTGGTGAATTGCAATTGTAGTGTTCCGAGTTCAGTTTAGAAATAAAGTGTTTTACAGCTCAGGTGTTAATCATTCGTAACAATATTATTGGAATTCCATCCAAACTTAACTAGGCTGTCATATAAGTTTTAACTTACTCATATTGCTGTAGGCCCAAGAATTCTTTTTCTTTTACATAGTTGCTTGGAATAAAACCAATATTCCTGTAAAAGTGTTGTTACCTAACTATTTTTTTAATAAATAAACCTCATTTACCCTTTACTATCCTTAACTTTCCACCAGTGCTCTTGAGAGTCATCAATCACTTCGTATTCTTGATTTTTCTCCAGTGATAAATCCCCACTTTCAATAGCTTTATAATTGTAAAGTGCCACCACTATTTTCGGCCTGGTGACTATTTTCTCCTTTTGTCTTGCTGAAGGTGTTCCTGGTGTTGCTCCACCTGGCATTACTGCACTCGATTGTGAACCTGAGACAATAAATTACGTTTTGAAATAGTTTGAAAGAATATGTATCAGATTTTGGTTTTTTTATTAGTTAGCAAAGACACAGCGATTATTACACTACAATATAAAGCACGACGCTACGAATGGGGGCCTATATGAGTAATATTTTTAGTATTTACTTTTCAAGCGCACTAATCTAACAAGATTAGCAAAAGATGCATCGACGTCATCTACATTGCGAAATACGTGTCGCGTAATTATTTATTTAATGTGATGCGGTAAAGGGGTGGACTTATCTTGTTAAATCTTAATATAAAAAGTAAAAAAATAAAACGTTCGACAACATTTCCATAAATAAAACTTGTAACAGTTTTTTAAACCCTTGAGCTATTGCGCTTAGACGAGGAATACATGCGGTGGTGAACTGCCGACAAGTTGTAACCCCTGTTCAGCAAATAATTCCAGAGTTTGGAAGCTCTGTAGAAAAATCAGTTTCCATTGACTAAGCACTATGAATAATTTATCGTAAACATTTTGTAAAAATGTCGCAAACATTTTGAGAATAAAAAATATTTTCATTTATTCATTAATATAACGTGCCATCTCGATTATTTTTCACCATATTAACTTGGACTGACTCGAGGGAAAGCTGACCGCCTTTTTATAGTTTTGGCCGCCGGCTTCTAGAATTTTCGGCAGATAAGGCTTATCGAATGCCGAAATTTCTGGAACGCTTATCTGGCGTTTGCTTCGTTATCGCGGCCGCTTTCCCCTTATCAGAACCTTCTAGAAACTTTTTTTATTTACTACATTCTACAATTCTATTCTAAATCCTATTTCATCTATTTACATTGCGTTACAATATTAACAACTTGTTGACCTCTTTCCACTTAATCAACTGTAGCTTGAATTTGCAACATTTTTTTTTAAATTTAATCCACTCGCAAAGGGTAACCCCATTATGATTTCAAAGCACTGCGAGTAGAAGCCGAAACAAAGATAGATGCCGATAAACCGCCTTCTTAAACAAGGGTAGGTTGTAAATTTTTGGGAAAATTCCTTTCTGTAACAAGTCCCATAACTTGGGAGTTCTATAGAAAAAAGAGTCTCCGTAGACAGAAGTCCTCACTGTGTCAAGCTGGACCGCACAGGAATTTGATGTCACCGACTGTCTAGTACGCCTCAAGAATCTTGCCCTTGGGGGGATCAATCCTATTAGTTCCTGCTACTTGTAGAAAAGAGACAAGTCACCAACCATACGCCTGTGCTCTAGTGTATCGAGAGAATCGGTCAGTCTCTCGTCATCAATTAGGCGAATCTCTCTTCTTTGAATTGAATCCAAGAGAGCTAAAGTGTCTTTTGGGACTGAACTCCAAAAAAAAATCCTGCGAGCATCTTCCATCGACCGAGAACATATTTAGTTATTCACCAGCTAATACCCCGCTTTTGTCTGCGAGAAACAAGAGAAAGATTTCTTGGGTCACTCATTTGAAAATTCCTACTTTTTCGTTTTTTATTGAAAAGCACGAATTATTTTGACAATTTTAAAATATGCGCTTTTATTAAAATATCGACATTTTCTCGTTCAACTTCCCCAAATTTTAACTTTTTCGTGAACATTTGAATTAATTTTGAAAATTTTATTCGAAGTTTTGACTTGACAAATCCTGGTTTTTTACATAGTAATTTTGATTCTTTTATAAACTTTTTCGATCATTTCTGCCTCCATTAAAAATGTTCTCTTTTGGAAATTTCAAGTTTTTCGAAAAATTTCCATTTCAATGTCTCAAATTTTTATGAATAATTTGACCATCTCGAAGTTTTGAATTTTTTGGAAACTTGCGACTTTTTTTGTTTTTTTAAAAATTCTATTCTTTTTCTAAAAATTTTATTTTTTTTTAAATTCCAAAGGTGTCACTGATAGTGTATACCTTTGTTAACATTTTGACTCAAAATTTCAACTTTTCTGCAAATCTAGCTGTTTTTGAATTCAGTTTTCAGTTTGATTTTTTAAATTTTTTGAAAGTTTCCACCTTTTAAGGCATTGGCTCATTTAAAATGTTTTTTTCATTCGACTTTTTTTTCAAAATATTGACTTTTCCTCAAAATTTTGACTTCCTGACAATGATGATTACAATTTTCCATTTTTTTTTTTAATTTCTACTTTTTCCCAATTTTAACCTATTTTGTAATTTCACCCTTTCACAATTTCACCTCTCTATAGGATTTTGATTTATTTCCGAATTGTTTTTTTTTTTGTGGTGGAACGCACTGGTCTTTGGTTATCTTCAAAAATTGAAATACAAATCTGGTCTCCTGAAACCAAGGAATATTAAAAAACACAACAAAGGCTGCTCTAACACGTTTCGACAGCCAAGCTGAAGAGATACAAGGGACAAGATTTGTATTTCAATTTTCGAATTGTTAAAAATTTGACCCAAAATGTTCATTCTTTCTCAAAATTTGGATTTTTTTTAAAATTTTGATTCTTTAATTTGATTATGTTCAATACTTCCACGGCCAGAGTCAGTACAGGATATAGTTCTTCCTGGATTGGACCGTGTCAAAGAACTACTAAAAGTGTTCAACACACTTTTAGTAGTTCTTTGACACGGTCCAATCCCGGAAGAAGTATATCCTGTACATTTCCACTTTAGTTCAAACTTTGACTATTTCTCGAACTTTTACTTTTTTTGAATTTCATTTGAAAATTGAAAAATTCGACTTTTTTTTTAATACAGTTGACTCCCGCTAAAGTTGCGCCCGCTAAAGTTGTCCGCTCGTTAAAGTTGACCAGATACGATCGCTAAAGTTGCGCGGATATTCCCCCTTTAATTTTCGAACGACGAATTAGACTTCCGAGTTTTAGCGCCACTTCTGAATAACCCACTCAACCCCATATACGACATATACATTTTTCAACAATGGTAAGGATGGTAGGGGAGTAGCAACTTTAATGGTCGATCCAGTCCGGTGAGCGCAACTTTAACGGGAGTCTACTGTATCCTTACCTTTTGGAAAAATTGAATATTTTCAAAATTTCGACTCAATATTTTCACATTTTTCAGAATTCGCTTTTTTCGAAAATTTTGACTTTTTATTTTCGAGTTATGACTTTTTTCAGAATTAAAATTGTTCAAAATTTCTACCTTTTTTCAAAATTTTGATTTTTGTAACTACGATGCTTTGAAAAATTCGCCTATTTCTGGAAATTTTCATTTTTTTTTTGAAGAATTCAACGTTCTAAATTTTTTAAATTTTAAACAAATTAATAAAACGAATTGGCGAATCAACTAAATCAACTAAAATGAGAATTCATAACTAATAAACTTTGTTAACGATAAAAAAGCAATAAAATTTAAAAATTTCACAAGGTTTTCGATAAGTATTTGCTAACACCGGACCAGTTAATAAAGTTTATTAGTTATGAATATTAAAGAATTCCACGAAGTAAGGGTTGGAAATGTTAAAAAGAGAATTGTTCCTGTTTAAACTGAAAACTTAAAAAATAAGTCGAAATTTAGAAAAATTTTCGAGCTTAAAATTTAAAAAGGAATTTTGAAACAAAGAAGAATAGATGGAAAAATTTCGGCTTAAAATTTGAATTTTTACAAAACTATTTGTCGAAATTTTAAATTCAAAGGCAAAATTTAGAAATGATGTCAACATTTTGAGAAGAAACTTCCTCGACATTTTGATTTAAACATCGGAGGTGCCAAATTAAATCCGAAATTTCGACTTGAAATCTTAAATGTTTGAAAGTTTATATTAAAAAAAAGAACTTGTTCAAAGACGAAATATGCGCCGATTACCTTTAAAAATTTGGACAAATTCGTGTGGAGACACATGCATAAACGTCAACTTTTAACACATATATGCAACTGTAAGTATAAACGTGTGCAATACATTGCATACATGGTTTTTAATGCCAATTTTTACCAACTTAAAGGCAGAATTTTGAAAAATCCTCTCCTATTGCTCATCTATGTATTACGGGGAAGATTTAAGTGAAATTTGATTAAAAAAAAGATATATTGTTACAATCCTAATTAGTGTGAACTTCATGGACGGTCACCAGATAAGAACCAAAGGAAATTTCGATGTACTAAGTAGGGATGTAACGAATGTTGGTTTTCCCACAATCGCGAATGCGAATATTCATTTCCAACATTCGCGAATGCGAATGCGATTATAGGCATTTTCACTGGCACTTAGAAAACATTGTGAGAAAAATCGAAATTTTCAAAATAAATCGAATTTGGAGAGATTTCTAAGAATGTTTTTCTGACAATTTTTATTTTCATAATCTTTGACATAATCTCGAAATTTGTTCTGTTTTTAGCAAAATGTTAATCCAATTCTTAAAAAATGAACGAATTTTGATAAAAAGTCGAATTTTGGATAAAAAGCTCAATTTTAAGTAGAAAATTCTCGAAACATGAAATATTTAGTCAAAACTTCAGGAATAGAATGAATTTTGAGAAATAGGTTGAAATTCCCGGACAGTCAAAATTTGGAGAAAGGGACCGAAATTTCTATGAAATATTTAAAAACTTCAGTACAGTCCACTTTTGAAAGAAAAAAGTAAAATTTTGGAGTTTCTACTCCAAAATTGGAATACAGAATTTGTCCCCTGAAACCAAGAAATATTAAAAAACACAACAAAGGTTGCGACAGCCAAGCTGTCATCTTCAAAGAGAAACTAACATCTAATCTTAAAATTTTAATTTAAAGATTAGATATTAGTTTCTCTTTGAAGATGACAGCTTGGTTGTCGAAACGCGTTAGAGCAATCTTTGTTGTGTTTTTTTATCTTTCTTGGTTTCAGGGGACAAGTTCTGGATTTCAATTTTTAAAGATAACCAAGGATCAGTTCGTTCCATCAAAAATTTCTACTCAAAATTCTTAAGACTCGACCTTATAATCATAATTAAGAAAAAGAAGAATTATAATTAAACATAAAACAGGTTTGGAATAAAGTGGGAATTTTCAATCAATTTAATATAAAAATCCGTTGTTATGGAAAAATTTGGAAATATCAAAATTTAGAGAAAATGATGATTTTCGAGGTAAAAATCGAAAGTTCCAAATACTCAAACAAATGTTGAAAAAATGAAAATATCGAGGAAAATATGGACATTTTGAGGAAAAGGTCAAAATTTTAAGAAAACAAATTTGGCGAAATTTCAAAAAAAGGGGCGAATTGTGAGGGAAATTTTACGAAAAAAGTCAATATTTCAAGAAAAAACGTGTCGAAATTTCTCGACACAAATTTTATTTTTTTAGCGGCTGCCTGAGTGAAGGACCAGCTGCCCCTTGCACCACTGTAACGTCAGAAAATATCCGCTATTGAGATAATAATCGAAATTTTGAGAAATTAAGTTTTCTGGAATTCTTGTCTTTTTGCAAAAATTCAACATTTTCAAGATATGTTTTTCAAAATATCCAAATAAGTATATTATTCTAAATAATTTTACTTTTTTATCAAAATATCTATTAAATTTAAAAAAAAAAACAACGTTTGATATAAAGTCGAAATTTGCTGAAAAACGAATTTAAAAAAAATGAAATATTCACAAGACGTCAAATTTTTAGAAATGACGAAATTTGGAAGGAAGAAAATCGACGAATTTGGAGATAAAAATTTGAAGTTTTGAAAAAGATTTGGATAAAACAGCTCGAATTTTAGGATAAATTCGAAATTTCAAAAGAAAAACACAAATTTTGTGAAAAAAGACGATTTTTTATAAAAAGGTCGAAATTTCGAGATAATGTCGACATTTCAAAGAAGGGGACAAATGAAAACTTTTGGAAAAGGGTCCTGTAGTTGAGAATATAAATTTTCAGTTGGTTGTATGAACCAGGGGAGAGCAAATGCCCTAGTGCTATATTCTAGCTAATGAGAAAGAAAATTAAAAAAGAAGAGAAGGAAGAAAGAAAATTAAAATTAAAAAACACTTTTATTAGGTAGGACTGGATAATTGCCGCATTAATTGTAGGGTACCCTACCAATGGACCCTCAAACTCATGATATAGTTACCTCAAACGTCCACAAACCCTGCCTTAGCAGGTGCATTGTTATTCCATAAATAATTTCCCGTTTTATTTCCAAACACATTCGCATAATTTCTTGCGAATGCGAAGGCGAGTGCGAATATTCGCGAATGCGAATATTCGTTACATCACTAGTACCAACATTTAAACCAAACATCTTTAAAAATGCGATCAACATTTTTTCTAGCCTCAAAAAGGAATTAATACGGCATCCTAGATTAGGATTTCTTGCCCTGGGGCTTGAGATCAAAAAATTTAGGCCAACTAGCCTACACCATCCACATGTTGAAGAAGGAACTTTGACGCAGCATGAAATTCAACCAGAGTTATTTCAAATCGCAATTGAAAAGTTCTTCAATAAAATAATAACAGGTCATTCAATAAATCCGTAGGATAAGTAAGAAAAAAAATAGAATTTTGACAAAACTCGATTTTATTATTCAAGATAGTTGCCTTCGAGAGCGATATAACGAGTATAGCGATTTTCCAACTTTTCGATACCACTTTTATAGTACGATTTCTCTTTCTCGTTAAAATAGGCCTCAGTTTTAGCGACTACT
This sequence comes from Dastarcus helophoroides, assembly GCA_028583605.1. NCBI lineage: Eukaryota > Metazoa > Arthropoda > Insecta > Coleoptera > Bothrideridae > Dastarcus > Dastarcus helophoroides. The sequence continues at coordinate 47,199,275 of CM053326.1, read as the reverse complement.
TCATCATTGGACTTAAATTGCCAACAAGCATTCTGTTGAGATCTGAAAACAGGAAAAAGTCGCTGGGGGTTAAATCAGTAGAATACGGTGGGTGGGTAAGCAATTCGAAGCCCAATTCATTTAATTTTGCCATCGTTTTCATCGAATTCTGACACGGTGCATTGTCTTGGTGAAATAACACTTTTTTCTTTTGCAAATGTGACCGTTTCTTTGCGATTTCAGCCTTCAATCGATCCAAAAGTGCACAGTAATAGTCGCTGTTGATGGTGGTTCCTTTTTGGAGATAGTCGATGAATATTATTCCGTTCACATCCCAAAATACAGAAGCCATCACCTTACCGGCCGACTGTTGCGTCTTTCCTCGCTTTGGATTCAGTTCGTCGACTGCTGTCCACTCAGCTGACTGTCATTTGGATTCTAGGGTGTAATAGTGAAGCCATGTCTCATCCATTGTCACATATCGACGATAGAACTCCATTTTATTGCGGTTTAACAACGCCAAACACTGCTCTGAAGCATGGATTCGTTGTTGTTTTTGGTGGAGTGTGAGCTCACGCGGCACCCACTTTGCACAGAGCTTTCGCATACCCAAATGTTCGTGTAAAATGGTAAAAACACTACCATTTCATATCGTTACAATGTCAACTAGCTCGTGCATCTTTAATTTGCAATCGTTCATAACCAATTTGTGGATTTTTTTGATGTTTTCTGGAATAACAGCCTCATTTGGGCGTCCACTGTGCCCTGCATCATTTGTGCTGGTACGACCACGTTTAAATTCAGCAATCCATCTCTTTATCATTTGTCTCGATGGAGCAGAGTTCGGATAATGTTTATCAAGCCATTGTTTGGTTTCCACTGTATTTTTGTTCATCAAAAAGCAATCTTATATCAAAACTCGAAATTCACTTTTTTTCATTTTTTTTTCAATAACAAAAGTTACTTCACACAGAATGCTATAGCTCACAAATCAATAGTTAAATTGCTGTCAAATTTATACAAGTATCGTTTGAAGGTTAGCGCTAGATAAAAATCATATGGAAAAAATTCTAGTAACGCCATCTAAGTGTCATCCTACAGACGTTTTGAATGGACTGGTATAATGGTCCAGGGAACTAATAGAATTGAACCCCCAAGGGCAAGATTTTTAAGGCATTCAAGATAGTCGAAGACAGCAAATTTCTGTGTGGTCCAGCTTGACACAGTGAAGATGTGTGTCTGTAGATGCTCTTTTTTCTATAGGATGGTGGTTGGTGATTTATTCCATTTCTAAAATTACTTTCATGGAAGATGCCCGCAGGAACTAATAGGATTAATCCCTCCAAGGTTAAGATTTTTAAGACATACAAGACACTCGGAGACAGCAAATTCCTGTGCGGTCCACCTTGACACAGAGTCTATGGAGACTCTTTTTTCTCTAGAACGTCCAAGCTATGGAATTCGTTAGCGAACAAAATTTTCCCGAAAAATTACAACCTATCCTTGTTTAAGAAAGCGATTTATCGCCATCTATCTTTGTTTTCGCATCCAACTCCTGGTGCTCTGAAGGCACAAAAGGGTTGCCCTTTGCGAGTGGATTGAACGTAAAAAAACGCAAATCTGGAGGCCATTTATCAGATGTATTGTTCCATGCAGCATTCCAACATTTAATTTATGCATCAAACTGTTGGTCTGAAGAAAAAACTGTGTTGTATTAAAAATTTAATTTTTTGTTGTTGATTGGACACCTTTATATCTTTTTATTTTAACATTATATAGTTTATAAGCAGATTGGTAGATTGTAATAACTGACTAAAAATCAGAATCGCTTTATATCAGTAAATATGGGACATCTATTTGTATATGCAACTCCTTTTATTGGATGATTCCTTAATCCTTAATCAAATTGCGTCAAAAGATAGTAATAAGCGGAACAGTGATTTTCAATTCTTTTGTTTGTTGTTGTTATGTTCTCCTGCAAAAGTTGAGTTGACTGGTCGTCTAAATTGGGGTATTTTACAAAAATTTTTACACTTGTACAGGGTGTATCATTGAACTGTTGTGGCAATTTTTTTCAACTCACAAAAATGGAAAATTGAATTAAAAATAAGCGCTTTTTGTACGTATTATTATATTATTATTGAAAATAACAACAATGTATAGATTATTAAAAAATAATATTACTATTTAGAACTAAAACGCACACAACAAATTCTTTGCTTCGTCTATACTTAATACCGAGGTTACAAATGTTTTTTTTTTTTCATTTTATAAAGAGCTATATTTTCAGTGTTAATATAAGCGATGTTATTAATAAAATTCCCAACCTCCAAATAACTATAACGTATGAACCGTAGATTCATGGCTTAAACAATTTATATACAGACACATTCATAAATTTAGTTCACATCCCAAACAAGCAGACATTTGTTTTTATTGTTTGGAACTTAACATCATTTATTGAATTCTCTCAATCCACATTTAACGTTTATTCTGAACCTTCACCCATAGACTTAATTAATGACCATGTACATGTAAATACATAAAATATAAAGCAAATAAAATACATGGTGCATGCATATACCTGTGGCACTTCTGAACACATTCACCAGCATATCGAACTGCATCTTGATTAATTGCAATTGCAGAAGCTTCCTTATTATTAAATAATATACAAAATTACGAAGTCAAAGAAACATGGCGGCGATGAAAGAAGACTGCCTTGTGCCAAGGTAACAAACTATTAACTACTTTACTCTACCGTTAGATAGACCAAAAGACAGGTTTCACAACGGTTCATAAAATATTGCTTACCTGAAGCAGGTAACTTTCTTTATGGCGCGTTGAAATTTTCAATGCACAACAGCCTTAACTACGAAAAAATAAATATATTTTACTTTTTTATCTAAAATTTTAATAGAAGAAAGTAGAATTTTGAATATAGTCTAATTTAGAAAAAGACGAATTATTATTTAATGAATCCAGTTTTGGTATAAAGCTGAAATTTTCAGGAAATCAAATTTAATGTAAAAAACTGACTTTTTGAAAAAACATGCTTGAAAAATATCAAAATTTCGAACAAAAAACGATTTTTGAAATGAAAATCACAAGTTTCTGAAACGCTAATTTTGAAAAAAATATCAAAATTTCGAGAAAAAGATTGACTTTTTGTGAAAAAGATCGACATTTTGAGGAGATGGTCAAAATTTAGTAAAAAGGTAAAATGTCGAAATTTCGAAAAAAGGGCAATTTTGGGGAAAATTTCAGAAAAAAAGTCGAAATGTCAAGAAAAAGAGTCCACATTTTTTGACTGAATATTTATTTTTTAACCCTCCCCAACTGTGACATCAGAAAATATCCACTACTGAGATGAACTGCTGTTACGAAACAAGTTGAAATTTTAGAAGTTTTAAGTCTCTTAACAAAAATTCAAAGTTTTTCCAACATTTGACCAATTTTCCAGAAAAAGGCGAAGTTTGATAAACAAGTCGAATTTTTAAGAAAGATGAATTTAAAGCAAAGTCGAAATTTTCCAAAAAAAAGTTGAATTTTGAGAAATAACGAAATTTTAAAAAACAAAACGACGAACTTTGAGAAAAAAATCGAAATTTTAAGAAAGTCGTATTTTGATATAAGAAGTCGAACTTTAGAATGAATTCGAAGCTTCTAAAGAAAAAGAGAATTTTGTGAAAAAATGCGGATTTTGAGAAAAAAGTCGAAATTTCGAGAAAATGTCGAAATCTCAAGGAAAGGACTAATTTTCATTAAAAAATACAAATTTATGGAAAAGGCTTCCGCAGTTAGGAACATGCATTTTCGGTTGGATACATGAACCAGGGGGAGCAAGCCTCCCACCCTGCCATGTTGTGGCTAGCTAATAGGAAAAAAAACAAGGGAATTTAAAAATACTTTTTATGAAGTGGGACTAGATGAATTACTGAATTAGTTATTATCTTCAAAAATGTTGTTAACTACGCTAGCCATGGGTCTCCAACACTCATGATATGGATCTATCAAGGGTCCATGAACCCTAGTTTAGAAAACCTTTAGCAGTTGCATTGTTATTTCATAAATAATTTCCCGTGTTATAGCCAGATACATTCGCATAATTTCTTGCGAAAGTTTTTCCAACATTTGACCAATTTTCCAAAAAAAGGTGAAGTTTGATAAACAAGTCGAATTTTTCGGAAAGTGAATTTTAAAAAAAGCGAAAAACGAAAATTTAAAAAATAAAACGACGAACTTTGAGAAAAAAATCGAAATTTAAGAAAGTCGTATTTTGATATAAGAAGTCGAACTTTAGAATGAATTCGAAGCTTCTAAAGAAAAAGAGAATTTTGTGAAAAAATGCGGATTTTGAGAAAAAAGTCGAAATTTCGAGAAAATGTTGAAATCTCAAGGAAAGGACTAATTTTCATTAAAAATACAAATTTATGGGAAGGGCTTCCGCAGTTAGGAACATACATTTTCGGTTAGGTACATGAACCAGGGGGAGCAAGCCTTCCACCCTGCCATTTTGTAGCTAGCTAATAGGAAAAAAAACAAGGGAATTTAAAAATACTTTTTATGAAGTGGGACTAGATGAATTACTGAATTAGTTATTATCTTCAAAAATGTTGTTAACTACGCTAGCCATGGGTCTCCAACACTCATGATATGGATCTATCAAGGGTCCATGAACCCTAGTTTAGAAAACCTTTAGCAGTTGCATTGTTATTTCATAAATAATTTCCCGTGTTATAGCCAAATACATTCGCAATATATTCGCATAATTTCTTGCGAAAGTTTTTCCAACATTTGACCAATTTTCCAGAAAAAGGCGAAGTTTGATAAACAAGTCGAATTTTTCGGAAAGTGAATTTTAAAAAAAGCGAAAAACGAAAATTTAAAAAACAAAACGACGAACTTTGAGAAAAAAATCGAAATTTAAGAAAGTCGTATTTTGATATAAGAAGTCGAACTTTAGAATGAATTCGAAGCTTCTAAAGAAAAAGAGAATTTTGTGAAAAAATGCGGATTTTGAGAAAAAAGTCGAAATTTCGAGAAAATGTCGAAATCTCAAGGAAAGGACTAATTTTCATTAAAAAATACAAATTTATGGAAAAGGCTTCCGCAGTTAGGAACATGCATTTTCGGTTGGATACATGAACCAGGGGGAGCAAGCCTCCCACCCTGCCATGTTGTAGCTAGCTAATAGGAAAAAAAGAAGGGGATTTAAAAATACTTTTTATGAAGTGGGACTAGATGAATTACTGGATTAGTTATTATCTTCAAAAATGTTGTTAACTACGCTAGCCATGGGCCTCCAACACTCATGATATGGATCTATCAAGGGTCCATGAACCCTAGTTTAAAAAACCTTTAGCAGTTGCATTGTTATTTCATAAATAATTTCCCGTGTTATAGCCAAATATATTCGCATAATTTCTTGCGAATGCGAATATTAAAAAAGATGCGAATATTCGCGAATGGAACACTAGATATTTCCTAGTTATAAGTTTTCACTTCTGCTGGCAGTCCCCAACGACTACCTATTTGTTTTCAGATAGATTTTTTATCACAGGCGTATCTAGGATGGGGCGCTTGCCCCTACGGAGGCTCTGAAGCCGCCGAAAATTTACACTCGATTGAAATTTCCATTTTTTCTTCAAAATCCATGCTTTGAAATTTCGATTTTTTTTGATAACTTCAATTTTTTTCACATTTCTTGGCTTTTCAGCAAATTTACCTTTTTAATTTATGACAAATTTTCGCCCTTTCCTTGTAAAATTGGGAATTTTTATTAATTCCAAATTATTTACTCGACATTTTGTTTTTTTTTAAATTTCGACATTTTTCTCGAAATTTCGATCTTTTCCGTATTTGCTTTTGCGATTTTTTTTGGATTAGTCTTTTTTTAGAAATGTCAATAGTTTTTAATTTTGACTTTATTTCGGCCATTTATATTCCCATAAATTTCAGCTTTTTCGCTGAAGATTGTCTTTATATCAAAATTTCGATTTTTTTTTCAATTTCGAACTGATTTTTCGAAATTTTGTTTTTTTTTTGAAATTTCGATTTTTTTCTCGAAATTTCAACTTTTTCGCTAAAATTTATCTTTATCGCAAAAGTTCGATTTTTTTTCAATTTCGAATTTTTATTAAATTTCGAATTTTTATTAAATTTCGAATTGTTTTCTCGAAATTTTGTTTTTTTTAAATTTCGATCTTTTTCTCGAACTTTCGAATTTTTTCCGTATTTGCTTTTGCAATTTTTTTCTTCAGTTAATCTTTTGTAGAAATGTTGATAGTTTTCTCAAAATCCGCCTTTTTTTTAGAAATTTTGACTTGATCTTAAATCCAATCCTCTAAATTCCTAGAAATTTCAACTTTTTCGTCGAAGTTTGTCTTTATCTCAAAATTTCGATTTTTTTCAATTTCGAATTGTTATTAAATTTCCAATTTTTATCAAATTTCGAATTGTATTCTCGAAATTTTGTTTTTTTTTAAATTTCGATCTTTTTCTCGAAATTTCGAATTTTTTCGTTATTTGCTTTTGCAATTATTTTCTTCAATTAATCTTTCGTAGAAATGTCGAGTTTTCTCAAAATCCGCCTTTTTTAGAAATTTTAACTTGATCTCAAATAAAATCCTCTATTTTCCTAGAAATTTCAACTTTTTCGTCGAAGTTTGTCTTATCTCAAAGTTTCGATTTTTTTCAATTTCGAATTGTTATTAAATTTCGAATTTTTATCAAATTTCGAATTGTATTCTCGAAATTTTGTTTTTTTTTAAATTTCGATCTTTTTCTCGAAATTTCGAATTTTTTCCGTAACTGCTTTTGCAATTTTTTTCTTCAACTAATCTTTCGTAGAAATGTCGATAGTTTTCTCAAAATCCGCCTTTTTTAAAAATTTTAACTTGATCTCAAATAAAATCCTCTATGTTCCTAGAAATTTCAACTTTTTCGTCGAAGTTTGTCTTTATCTCAAAATTTCGATTTTTTTCAATTTCGAATTGTTATTAAATTTCGAATTTTTATCAAATTTCGAATTGTATTCTCGAAATTTTGTTTTTTTTTAAATTTCGATCTTTTTCCTCGACATTTCGAATTTTTTCCGTAATTTGCTTTTGCAATTTTTTCTTCAAATAATCTTTCGTAGAAATGTCGCAGAGTTTTCTCAAAATCCGCCTTTTTAGGAAAATTTTAACTTGATCTCAAATAAATATCCTCTATGTTCCTAGAAATTTCATACTTTTCGTCGAAGTTTGTCTTACTCAAAATTTCGATTTTTTTTTCGATTTCAAATTTTTATAAATTCGAATTGTTTTCTCGAATTTTTCGTATTTTGCTTTTGCGATTTTTTTTGGATTAGTCTTTTTTTTAAATGTCAATAATTTTAATTTTTACTTCATTCAGTCCTTTATATTCCCATAAATTTCAGCTTTTTCGCTGAAGATTGTTTTATATCAAAATTTCGATTTTTTTCCAATTTTCGAATTGATTTTTTGAAATTTTGTTTATTTTTTTTTGAAAGTTTCGATTTTTTTCTCGAAATTTCGACTTTTTCGCTAAAATTTATTTTTATCGCAAAATTTCGATTTTTTTTCAACTTCGAATTGTTATTAAATTTCGAATTTATCAAATTTCGAATTGTTTTCTCGAAATTTTGTTTTTTTTAAATTTCGATCTTTTCTTCTCGAAATTTCGAATTTTTTCCGTATTTGCTTTTGCAACTTTTTTCTTCAATTAATCTTTTCGTAGAAATTGTCGATAGCTTTCTCAGAAATCTGCCTTTTTAGAAATTTTAACTTGATCTCAAATAAAATTATCTATATTCCTAGAAATTTCAACTTTTTCGTCGAAGTTTGTCTTTACCTCAAAATTTCGATTTTTTTTAATTTCGAATTGTTATCAAATTTCGAATTTTTATCAAATTTCGAATTGTATTCTCGAAATTTTGTTTTTTTTAAAATTTCGATCCTTTTCTCGAATTTTCGAATTTTTTTCGTATTTGCTTTTGCAATTTTTTTCTTCAACTAATCTTTCGTAGAAATGTCGATAGCTTTCTCAAAATCTGCCTTTTTTAGAAATTTTAACTTGATCTCAAATAAAATCCTCTATGTTCCTAGAAATTTCAACTTTTTCGTCGAAGTTTGTCTTTATCTCAAAATTTCGATTTTTTTCAATTTCGAATTGTTATTAAATTTCGAATTTTTATCAAATTTCGAATTGTATTCTCGAAATTTTGTTTTTTTTTAAATTTCGATCTTTTTCTCGAAATTTCGAATTTTTTCCGTATTTGCTTTTGCAATTTTTTTCTTCAAATAATCTTTCGTAGAAATGTCGTCAGTTTTCTCAAAATCCGCCTTTTTTAGAAATTTTGACTTGATCTCAAATAAAATCCTCTATGTTCCTAGAAATTTCAACTTTTTCGTCGAAGTTTGTCTACCTCAAAATTTCGATTTTTTTCAATTTCGAATTTTATTAAATTTCGAATTGTTTTCTCGAATTTTTCCGTATTTGCTTTTGCGATTTTTTTTGGATTATTTTTTTTAGAAATGTCAATAGTTTTTAATTTTGACTTTATCTCAGTCCTTTATATTCCCATAAATTTCAGCTTTTTCGCTGAAGATTGTCTTTATATCAAAATTTCGATTTTTTTTCAATTTCGAACTGATTTTTCGAAATTTTGTTTTTTGAAGTTTCGATTTTTTTCTCGAAATTTCAACTTTTTCACTAAAATTTATCTTTATCGCAAAAGTTCGATTTTTTTCAATTTCGAATTTTTTTTCAATTTCGAATTTTTATTAAATTTCGAATTGTTTTCTCGAAATTTTGTTTTTTTTTAAATTTCGATCTTTTTCTCGAAATTTCGAATTTTTTCCGTATTTGCTTTTGCAATTTTTTTCTTCAATTAATCTTTTTTAGAAATGTCGATAGTTTTCTCAAAATCCGCCTTTTTTTAGAAATTTTGACTTGATCTCAAATCCAATCCTCTAAATTCCTAGAAATTTCAACTCTTTCGTCGAAGTTTGTCTTTATCTCAAAATTTCGATTTTTTTTAAATTTCGAATTTTTATCAAATTTCGAATTGTTTTCTCGAAATTTTGTTTTTTTTAAATTTCGATCTTTTTCTCGAAATTTCTAATTTTTTCCGTAGTTGCATTTACAATTTTTTTTTTCAATTAATCTTTTGTCAAAATGGCGATAGTTTTCTCAAAATCCGCCTTTCTTTAGAAATTTTGATTTGATCTCAAACCCAATCCTCTAAGTTCCTGGAAATTTCAACTTTTTCGTCGAAGTTTGTCTTTATCTCAAAATTTCGATTTTTTTACTCTAGAAATTACGTATTTTGTATATTTCGAATCCTTTTATAAATCCCAATTTGAAATATTCCGAATGGTTCGGCTTTTATTTAAAATTCAGTTTTCTGACTTTTTTTGGAGATTCGGGCACATTTTCGAAATTCAAACTTTAATTTTGAAATTCGATCCCCTAAGTGAAAATATGCCCCAGTAAAAATATGCGATATACTTAGCTGAAAGATTTTCTGATTTTAATTTTTTATTTTGGTCATCAATTTTTCAAAATAATTGCTTCTTCCCTCGCCTCCAGTTAATTTCTACACTGGTGACTGCCTTGGAGAATTTTTTTCAAGAGATCACTAAAGATTCCGTAATTTTACCTTTGCTTTGTTAAGGGATGAAGGGATGACCATCACTTTTAGGATAGTGATCTTAATAATATTGATGTATTAAAAATGCATTACGCTCTGAATGGCCAAAACCTAATGCAACTGATAAAGATAAAGTAAATAAAATGAAATTCTTGACCATCAATTGGTACACGATTAAATTATTGAATATAACCAGAGACTAATACAACAGATACCTGACACTATCACATAAAACTTCCAAAGAGCTTTGGTATCAGCGACATTTGTGATTTGGACATCAATTGTGCAAAAAATGTTTAATTTTCGAAGTTAATATTAAACGAGGATGAAAATGGTATTTAATTATAGATAAAGTTGAAGTGAATGACCACGGAACGTGGAACAGAAGAGATGAACCAAATTAAAACTCTTCGGAAATCTGCTAGAATCTCAAGGGATTTTTTCTCTTTTGTGAGCTTCTACCAAACCATTCAACAATTGATTGAAAAACGTATCATTAACAACAAAATAGATTAAGGGCTTCCAGAGTTCGACTTCTCTTAAAAAATGTCACACCGTAAAGGATGGTGTTATTTTTCATAACATATTTACCCAAATTGACAAGTGAGTATTCATTAAAATTCAAATTAAATTGATGAACCAGATTAATCACAAATTTGCATGCAGATTGTTGTATTCGAACTATAATGTCAAATTTTAAGAAGAAACAAATCTTCGTAAAAAATTTATTATGTAAATAAACGAATTTTAAGTAATTTTAACGTTGGTTTGGTGTTTGATTTTCGCAGCGTCTAAAGAAATAATGTAACATGGATTTTATCTTAAAAAAATTCCCAATTTTAGAAAAAATTAACCAACCTGTTTTCCTAAAATATAAATCAAGTGTGTAGGGCAGCTGATTTGTCACCACCTTCGAAGAATAAACACTTGATGGCACAGTTAAAATGACTGCCACAACAATTCAATATCGAAGGTCCACCCTACGTCGTGCGCACCCTTAAAGTCAGTGGCGTCGTTTTATTACGTTATTGTCGGGTATGATTCCGCAGCTTTTTAAACATAAAAAATTAGTCAACTGCGCAACCATTCGTAGAGAGTAATATCGTTGATTGAATTTATCATTATTCAATCATAATATACAGAATATCTCAAAATTACGGAAGCAGCAACATTCTACCACATATCTTAATACAATTATGTCCAATCTGCAACGTTTTCGAGCTAGATCCTATTAAATTTTTACGAAAGAAGTTCAGTAAGGATTTTATTTAAATAGTTTCTCTCTGAAGATGACAGTTTGGCTATCGAAACGCGTTAGAGCAACCTTTGTTGTGTTTTTTAATTTTTCTTGGTTTCAGGGGACAAGTTCTGTATTTCAATAGTAATTGGCTCAATAAAAACAACTTATCTTTGACACAATAAAGAGATTTTACTAATAATATAAATGGTTCCGTCTGTTGCAAACAAAGACGTGTTCGTCTCTTTCCTGATGTTTAAATCTCAAAAAGCGTTGTTGCAACGGTTGGTGGAACCGTTGATTGAATACCTACTTATTTATTCAATCAACGATGGAACGGACTGGTCCTTGGTTATCTTCAAAAATTGAAATACAAATCTTCCTGAAACCAAGAGAGATTTCTTTCCTGATGTTTAAATCTCAAAAAGCGTTGTTGCAACGTTTGGTGGAACCGTTGATTGAATACATACTTATTTATTCAATTAACGATGGAACGGACTGGTCCTTGAAATACAAATCTTCCTGAAACCAAGAGAGATTTTTTCTTCTTGGTTTCAAGGGACAAGATTTGTATTTTAACAATCCCTGCGTATAACCATCGTTAATTCTTCGATTGCTTTGTCCTCCAATTCATCTAGGAACTTACACAGTCGAACCTGAATACGTGGATAAGCCAGAAAAGTATGAGCGAGAGTAATTGCCAGGTCACCACCGAAAACCTCCATAAGTGAGAAAGTAGAAACCTCTACAAGACAGTCCTTTTACGCGTCTGGAACTCTATAACTGAGACTGCCTCTAAACCTATCTATAAGTGAGAGTCAGCAATTTTTGAAGCAAAAGTAAATCAAATTTCTTTGTCTGCCTCGCGTCATTATTGAAATGCAGCTTTCGACCAAAAAATGTGCTTCTACAGCAATCTACTCCTTATGGCTAGTACACACTCGCAACAAAATCGCAGAACTCGTGTCTATAGACAAAGTTCTGCGATTGTCTATAAACAAATGGGAACAAATCGCTTGTTCTATAATTCCCTGAGAAAGAGCAACAATTCCAGAAGTGGCTGTCTCATTGGTGTGTCTCAGATATTAGTTTAGCTGAATTTTGCAGGTGTGAACGCCTGACAAAGTCCCTATGTCCTTTTGAAATTTGTTCTGGACTATCTAGAGACCAAATCCTCGATTTGTTTATAGATAGTCGCGTGATTTTGTCTACTTGTGTGTACTAGTCTTTACTAATACAGTTGATGGATCTTAATTGCCATAGAAGATAATATGTAGTGCTCGCAAAGATCCAAGATAATTTTCACTTTGATCCTAGCATGGTTGAATGGACCTGAGTAGTCTCTCACAGTAAGTCCAGACAACTCTTTTTAAAGGCTTTATTTAGGTTGACGACAAGAAGTTGACGATGTGGCTGTTGCTGGAGAACCTAAGACTGACGAGATTGTTGAGAATTTAGAGAAAAACACGACAATTCATACGAAAATGATCAGGCAAACAAGATTTTGGAGTCGTAAGTATATACGCGGATGGATCGAAAACAAATACGGGCACTGGAACAGGAATCTTCTCGGAAGACCTGAACCTAAGTGTAAGTATTAAGCTAGATAAATACTCAACAATCTTTCAAGCGGAGATGTTGGGAATTTTATATAGCGCCGAACAAATGACGCAACTGAACATTACAGGAAAATATATCCAAAAAAAGACGGACAGCCAGGCAGCCCTTAAGGGCCTGAGGAATGTGAAAACAAACTCAGTGCTGGTATGGAATTGCCACCTAGCTCTAGAACGTCTATCACAAGAGAATGCAATTGATCTAATATGGATCAAAGGACATTCTGGGAAAGAGGGAAACGAATGCGCTGACAAACTGGCGAGGAAGGGTTCGGAGGGACAATTCGTTGGACCAGAACCAACCCTTCCCCTGGCAAGATCAACCGTAAGATCCCCACTTAACGAAGAAACTTATCGTAAACACAAAGCCTTATGGGCATCAATAACAACATGCCGACAAACTCACGCATTCATTAGAATGCCGTGCAGTGAAAGGGCAAAACTATGCCTACAACTCTCAAGGAATAATCTCGGAAACTTGTGTAGGGATATGGACAGGTTGCTGTCGATTAAACAAACACCTCCACAGAATGGGAATCATAAACGACCCGAGCTGCAGAGGGTACTTAGAAGAAGATGAGAGTGTCGAGCACGTGATGTGTCACTGCCCGGCACTAGCATCAAACAGAGGATCCACGCTGGGGGACTTCTGGCGCCTAGTGTGGCCAGTTTGAGAGAGGCGCATCCAAGGGACGTTCTTCAGTTTCTCAACAAGGTTGGGTGGCTGAATGAATGACCAAGGACACCTCAATCACGGGGATAGCACAATGGGCCCGGAAAGGGTGGCCTAAGTGCTGGCCTAAATTTTTAGGCAACCCACAACGAATCCGGAATCCAGAAGATTTTGGAAAATTTGCATACAGGAATGCTGGTCCTTTGAAAAAAAAAAGAAAATTTAAATGCTTCAGCTTTAAGACAGTCCACCTTTTTGGTTAAAAAAATAGCAGATTTCCTTAAGTAAACAAATAATAAACTTTTATTGTAAATATAAATAGAAACGTAAATAATATTTCTCATGTTTCCTTATACCTCCACAAGTGAGTGAAACTACTCTTGTATCTCTATAGCTAAGAAACTACTTAAATTAGAAACATCTATAAGTGAGAAAAAAATCCGGATTCCTTGAATTCTCTCCTATCCCGGTTCGACAAATTTTGTTAAGTTTAATCCACTCGCAAAGGGTAACCCCATTATGCCTTCAAAGCACTGCGAATAGGATGCGGAAACAAGGATAGATGGCGCTGAACCGCCTTCCTAAACAAGGATAAGTTGTAATTTTTGAGGAAAATTCCTTTCGGTAACGAGTTCCATAGTTTGGAGTTCTATAAAAAAAGTCTCCGTAGACCGAAATCCTCACTGCTGGACCGCACAGGAATTTGCTGTCTCCGACTGTCTTGTATACCTCAAGAATCTTGCCGGTGGGAGGGATCAATCCTATTAGTTCATATATGTGCGCAACTGATAGATTTTACATATAGAGCTTTTCAGTGGAAACTATGCACACCAAATAGTTTGGTTTTTTCATGAAAAACGCAAAAACACGAGAAATAAAATATTTAACCAACAAAACGATTATCAATTGCAAAAAAGGTCAATGTACTGTCAAAAATATTAATTTGCTTTCTGCCTACTCAAATTTGGATATCAGATATTGAAATACAGAACTTGTCCCGTGAAACCAAGAAAGATTAAAAAACACAACAAAGGTTGCTCTAACGCGTTTCGACAGCCAAGCTGTCATCTTCAGAGAGACAGCTTCTTGGCTTGGCTGCCGAAACGCGTTGTTGTGTTTTTTTTAATCTTTTTTGGTTTCAGTGGACAAGCTCTGTATTTCAATTTTTGAAGATAACCAAGGACCAGTCCGTTCTACCAAACTTATCAGATAGTGACAGATGTAGGAGATTAATTTTAAGGTCCCTTTTCACCCCCTTATAGATTGAATTTTGAGAAATCCCTTCTTAGAGTGCGCCTATACTAAATAAGGAACCTCTGTGCAAAATTTCAAGTTCTTACGCTAAGCGGTTTGGGCTATGCGTTGATATTAGACTCTGGTTGGTATATATGAGTCAATTTACATTTTTATACAGAATATCCTCGAATTTCACCGACAACGTTTGACAGTAGATTCGAGAAGATAAATGCGATTTTCAAAAAAAAAGTGTTTAGTTTCTGAATGACAAAGTCGGTTTTTATAAAAAATATTCGTAAATAAAAGACTTTTATAAGAAAAACTATATATTACAGAAAAATATTTATATTTTAGGTGCAATATAATCGTTCAGCTGATTACAAGAACCCTGCGGCTAGCTTGGGAATCCATGAAAGTTTTTCAGTAAACCAAGATTGAATTCCCCTCTAAAAAGAAAAAAACAATCAAACAACCATCATTAAAAAGTTGTTTCCTCATCATCTGGAATACTCAGATATTTAATAAAGCTGGTAAAAGTTATATTTGCCAAAGAGCACAAAATTCAGTTGTCAATAATCATTAGTATTGGTCTTTTATTGATTGGAAGATTTTATTTACTGACAGAACAAGAGTTAGATTAAAATGTTCTGGAGGATTACCTAAAGGAAGGAGAGAGATTTACAAGCCAAGGGTCCCATTTGGTATCCAGGAGTTTATCACAGTTACAGTTTATTTAATTTATAAAAAGGAAACAAATTTTTCAGAATCAGAATACAAATAAGGTATTTTCTTCTATTACCAAGGTTTCAAATAGTAGACTGATTCAAAGAGATATTTTACAAAACGTTTAACATAATCTAAAATATTTTAAGTTTTATTTTGATTATCGCTACATGAAAGTTAGTATAATTGTCCTAAATACATTGAGGTAATTTGACATTATAACTATAAGAAATAAGGAAATAGTAGATAAATAATTTTTAATCACTGAATTAACTATATTAAATACTATTCATAACTATTAAACTTTATTAACGATAAAAACGCAACAACATTTAAAAATTTCAATTATATTAAATACTAATTGAGAATATGTACTTACTTGGATGCATTGAAAGGCATTAAAGCTGGCTAAACATAAGCATTTATTTAAAAATATCTGCTCTCTCCAAGCAGTTACCCTCGATTACTTCACAATTTAAAATATATCCGAAAATGGATGGACAGGAGTAGTTACTATTATACAAATACATAGCCAAAATTGGGGAAGTCATAAAAAACGTGAACAGCTTTTCCTAACAAAGCAGATGTGGATAATATTGTACATTTATTCGGTGTCTCATTTTTGACAAATTTCTTTATTGGGGTTATTACAACTATTAAAGATGCTGCTTTAGTTTCCCACTTTTTTACCAAATGAAGGATTCCAGTATCAAATACTTCATCGCTTTTCTAATTTCCATTGCGAATTCAAAAACAAATTTATTTTGGGCATTCCCCATCTTTTATGTATTTACATACCAAAAATATGAGCATTGGTCTAGTTTTTTACATAACCATCCAACTAACCATTATTTTATCACTTATCACATTTAATCATCCATGTACCATGGACGTAGAATTTAAATATCTTTGAAATTTCAGAAAAGAGAAAATAAAAACTCTTTTTAACTAAACTTGTAACACCTTGTATCTTTTTTGTAAGATTATGTAAGATACATGTTCATATGAAATTTTTTGCTTAAATTTCTTGCTTCTATTACACCTTTTTCATTGAAGACTAATTCTAACAACTTCAAATGGAACACGCTGTACATAAGGCTGATTTAACAACTGAAAGGACATAAATCTCAATTAACAATTGTAAGAACAAAAAACTAAAAATTAATCAAATATTCAACCTTATCGTTTTGTGAATATTACTCAATAGGACATCAAATGCTATCTCCTTAAAATTAATAATAAATTATCGATCACAAACTTAATGAAAACTTAACTTAAACACACTTTATACTTTCAGACGTATTAGAAGTCAGTTTCTCAATTATGTTAAGAATGTTGTCACATTGTTCAAATATTTGTTCGTCTGAATTGAGATTCTTATTTTCACTATCAGAAGATATCGAAGAACATACATTTTCTCTACTAATTAAAGCCAAATTTTCTTCTTTTGAAAGCTCAATTTGAGTCAATCTTGATGCCATGCACTTTCTAGGTTTCCCTTTGTCTCGTCTAACTTTCCTTGCCAATTTTTTCGCCTTCGTTCGATAATGAAGCTGAACATGATTTTTTAGATTTTTCTAAAATATGTGCAACATATTAATTAATGGAACCTAACCAATAACAATAAACTGACCATTGTCTTCACAAATACGTTGCATGAATCAAAAGGACACGGAATTTTTCGATTAATATGAATTTTCTTATGATACATGTTGACATGATACTGCAGATTTTTTCGATATAAGTAAACACGTTTGCATTCGGAATATGGACATTTGTGGACATTTCTATTACCAGAGTCCACGTGTGTGCTAATATGTATTTTTAAATTCGATCTGTTAGAAAATGTTTTGTCGCATATGTTACACTGGGGTCCTGAAAAGAATTGTAATTAGCATACGTATATTAGGAACCTACATATTATTTCTATTAATAATTAATTAATTATTAATTAGTTAATTATTAATAATCTGTACAGGATATACTTCTTCCAGGATTGGACCATGTCAAAGAACTACTAAAAGTGTTCGACGTTTCGCCCACCATCGTAGGGGGCTTCTTTGTTTTGAAATTGGCCTTTTTACTCTTTCATTTTTGCACATTCCCTCATTCCTCTTTTCATTTATTTTTCTGTTCTTTGTTCCTGAAGAAGCCCCCTACGATGGTGGGCAAAAGGTCGAACACTTTTAGTAGTTCTTTGACATGGTCCAATCCTGTACTGACTCTGGCCGTGGAAGCCTTCGTTACCATATTAATAATCTATTAACAACTCAATATTTTCCTAAATACAGTAAAACCAACATTGATAAATATAGCATCACCCAATACAATATTTTACTGAATCATTTTACATTAAAACATTTCATTGTTCAAATTTAAGTTAAAATAAAAACATCTCAACTGCAAGCCAAAGTTTTTAGAAAAAAAAAGTCTAAATTTTGAGATTGCAGTTGAAACAATTTTTAGAGAAAAAGTATAAATTGGCTGAACTTGAAATTTTGAGAAAAATTTGAAATATCAAGAACGAATATGAATTTATGAAAAAGAAAAAAAAAGGCAAAAGGTATCCCAATTTTTTTATAGGTTTGTTCCAACCAAACATTTCTGATTAGTTTCCGACTAATTCATGAACTAATCGTACGCATGCGTGCATTCCGTATTAAACTCCGACTGGTTTGGGATTGTACACGTTGGAACGCACTTTGGGGCTTCTCAGAAAACCCCTGGTCTTCGCCGTCTGTCTCAATCGAAAGAGATAAAAATAAATCTTCATCACATATAAATCCCTCTACGAAATTCATTTTTGTTATTTTTGAGCAAATATAGTAGATGAAAAATAGATTTCAGAACTTAACAACGTAATTTACATTTGCCCAGACAAGATCAAAACATTTGACAATCATATTGACAAATAAGAGCTGAGAAATTAGATACCGCTTATCGATTACTTATTGCACATGTTTCCAACTGCCAGTACAAGCTCTCGGCTGCTGACTATTCTGATTGATCACAAATCAATTCACGAACTAGTCAGAGCACTGTTGGAACACCGGATTGCCAGTTGGGTTGGAGTTTGCACTTGGTTGGAACGGTAAATTTTGAATGCACATGCGCCGGACGGTTGCAAACTAGTTTGATGTTCGGTTGGAACAAACCTTACATAAATTATGAGTTTTTTCTCAAAATTTGGATCTTT
Source organism: Dastarcus helophoroides (assembly GCA_028583605.1). NCBI lineage: Eukaryota > Metazoa > Arthropoda > Insecta > Coleoptera > Bothrideridae > Dastarcus > Dastarcus helophoroides. The sequence goes on along the minus strand of CM053326.1, from coordinate 47,180,957 downwards.
TTAATACTATTTGTGAGTTTATTCTTCATGGTGGACTCTTATTGATCTGAAAGAACTGTCATGAGGTGACTTTTAAATAAATTTAAATATCACCTAGTCATATGTCAAAAACTGTTTTAGAATACCGTCAACAAACAATAAACGTTTAAATATTTCCAAACTGGGTCGTTAAAATGTTAAATAAAATTAATAAACATAAACTAATTGAGTTTAAAATATTGGAAATAATCGAGTTAAATTATATATTTCTTACTTAATCCCAAAATTAAATAACTTACGCTTAGAATTGCATTTTTTTCTATGAGCTAAATATAAAGACCATCTATCAAATTCTTTTCCACATTCACATTTCCTAACGATTGTGACTTCGTTTATGTCTATTACACTCCCTGATAGTTGTAAATGAAAATTCACATTTATCGCATCTACAAATGCAATTAATATAATATCGGCACAATCATGAGAAGACAAAATTACTTAAATGGAGCTTCTCCAGTATGTAAATAAAGATGCTGTTGCAATTGTCTCTTTTTATGAAAACCTTGATTACATTCAGAGCACCTGAAGGAGTAATCCCTTTGCTCGTTATGTTTTCTGCTAACATGTTTTTTCAAACTCCATTTGTTACTTAAAACTAATCCACATCCCTCATACGGGCATAAAACTGAGGTTTCTTGTTTTTTATGGAATGTATTCTTATGTCTGAGTAAATGCGAAGAATTTGTGTACGTTTTGGTGCATCCATCGTAGTCGCATTTAAATGGGCGCTATAAAGAAGACATTAGGAAAACATTTCAACAGGAAAATACAACTTTACCTCTCCAGAATGTTTTCTGGAATGTATAACTAGCTTACAATGTTTGGAAAATTTAGCATGACAGCCGTCAACCTCACATTCATAGGACTCCGTCTGTGCCGAAACATTTTCAGACTCCGAATCCATTCGTATTAATGAATTTCTTCTGTGGGTTAGTAAAATATAATTGCAGTTTTGAAAATGTGAACCCGAATTTCTTATGTTAAACACAAAACATGTACATCAAAGACAAGACCAAAAGATATGTATTATATGTTAAAATAATATAGGTTATAACATAGAGCAATTTCTAGGTTATAAACACAGAACACGCATGACGCCTACTTAGAACCACAGATTGAGAAAAAAAAAAGAAAATTGCCTACTTTTTTTAGAGGACGATATCGGATTTTTAAATGAAGTGTGTAAATACTAGAGACTAAAGCGAAAAAAATCATTTAGTAAGTAGTGGTAAATATATAGGAGAAAGAAGTATGCTCGTAGCGCCTTGAATTTGAAAAAAGGTGGGAAACTTTGTACGTAACACAACTTCCTTTTTTGATGGTATTACAGTGTTCTGTTTTTATGGTAATTAGTTCTTAAAACTGCGAGGGGCGTCGGCTATTCATAAAATTGCAGGAAGTTCATACTTTTTTTTTTTTGTGTTTATTAATTTTATTTAACATTTTTTCGGCCCAGTATTTTTTTGTATTAATGTCCATTTGAGATAAATATGTATCGGAATAGGCAGTGATATCCTGATTTAATCAATTCACATCCAACATTTCGAGAAAGTTTTTGTTAATAGATTTAAGTTTTCTTCAAAATTGCTATTTTAAGTTTTCTTTTTTGGATTTTTTTTAAATTCAAATACTTTAAGCTAAACTTGGATTTTTTTCTTTATAATTCGACTTTAATTCCCAAATTGTGGATTAAAATTCCAAGTTAAAACTAGATGCAATAAATCGATTTTTGAACAAAATTCTTAGACAAAAATTCGTCCAAAAAAAAAATATATATATAAAAATGCACCAACAAACTTTAAAATAACTTTATTCAAATTTACTTCTAACTTCAGGAGGTACATAGGTTTCATCTAGCTTTCTTGGCTTCTTTTTCTTTCCGAACCACCTCTTCGGATAGAATATTTTCTTGGCTTCGATGCCCAATTCAATATTCTCTTCATTTTCAAAGAACCACAACTCAGTTTCCCTTTCTTTAAGCTTCTTCTTAATGTTATCGACATTTTCTAACCTTTCAACCTTAGAAAGTCTTTCCCTTTGGGTATTCATAGTCGCTATTCTTTGCTTATCCCACTCAGAGTATATTTGATATTGCAATCCAATATCTTTTTCACTTGTTCTCTTCTCTTCAAGTTTTACGTTGTCTTGTAGAAGCTTTGATAAGTCACATGACTCTATTTGTAAACCATTTAAGTCTTCAGGTTGATAACTATCTTTCGGTATTAAATCTATTAATTCTTGATACACAACTATTTTATCATTTTTACAGTTATTTAACAATTCTTTGGCTTGCTCCTGTTTTCCAAGTAAAAAATTTGCCAAAATATTAAATGAAGCAGTTAATCCATCAGGTTTTTGTTGTTTCGTTACATAAAGAATTGTTTTTCCAATAAGTTTATTAGGTTCTTTTAATGAAAAATGTTCATCATCAAACTTATTTCTTAAATATTTGACCCTAATTTTGACCTCTTCTTCTGGTTCTTCAACTTTAGGTGCTTCCAGCCATCCCTTTGGATCTAACAAGTAATTATAACAATGTAATAACGAGAATGCTGCAGATAACGGATGCAATGGTTCATCTTGTAACATCAGTTGACTAGCTACATTTGCACCATGTGCGTATTGTTTTTGTTTCCAGAATGTGTCCATCAGCAAATTAGCCATATAAAAATCAAGGAATACCCCATAATTTAGTCGATCTGAAAGCACATTCAATAGTTCCTCGTATTTTCCACTATTCATTAAAATTCTGACAACAGCATGTCCTGTAGATTCCAAAGTATTACACGTTTCCGCACTTAACCGAAGTTTATGAACAAGATCTACAGCTTCATCGCTGAAGATATCACTATCAACAGCATTTACAAATATATCAACATCTAGTGCACTTATCTGCCTAGTTTTTTGAAACTTTTGATCTAGTTCGAAATATAATTCATCCAAATTTATCTTTGTCAGCAATGGACTGTTCAATCTATTTTGCCAGACTTCCTTGCAGTAATAAGCTTCAGACAGAAATGTTCTTATCTTCAACAGTTTATTTGTCGATGATAAAAGAGCTTTCCCTTTTAAAAGGCCTCCGATTAACGCAGACATTGTAATAAGAGACTGTTTTTGATTAAAATTAGCCCGTGCGACTGATCACTTTTTCCATTAATTTACAGTTTGCAATGTTGCTTTACCAAAACGGGACTAACCTCAAAAATAAATTAAACAAGTAACCTCACTTTCTTCTTCTTCTTCTCTAAGGCTATTTGGGGTATTGGATGTAAAACTGCAATGTTTTATGTAGGAAACAAATCAGTGGCGCCACTTGTGGTTGACTGCAGACCTAAAATATTTAATGGTAAAATTGAACATGTAAATTTGGAATTACAAGAAAAAAACAACCGATAATTTACAAAAATTAAACTCAAATATTCCAAATACTAAAAACTTTAAGTCCTTTTTCATAGAGTTTTACAATACTTTCAAAATGTCAATTTTAATATAATGTTTTCAATTTTTTTTGCAAGTAACCAATTGTTGCTTTCAATTTTTCTTTTCATTAGAAACTATATTTCCGACTGAAAATAATATCGATTTTCTTTAGCTAAAAATGTTTGCATTTTTTGACAATTTCAAATGTAAGCTACGAGTTTTTTTATAAATTTGAATTTTTTGAAAATTTCAAATTATTTTGGTTTTAATCTAATTTTTTGCTATCAAAGGGACTTTAATTTTAATATTTAGAGTAAAACTACCATTTCGATCTTAAATTTCCATAAGATAATTTTGTATATGTAAATTTTAATTTTAAAACTTCCAATTTATCCTCTTTTTCCGAAAATGTTCACTTTGAACCCGAAATTTGGAGTAATTCTCCTAATTTTACAGATCTAGTTAGAATTATTCGTTTTTTTTACGTTTTCTCATTGCAGAATTATTAAGAATTTTTGAAGTACAATTGAAGTATGGAGTCCTATAAGAAGGAGATTCATCGGTAATGTAAGTGGAACTGATTTCTACCCACTGACATCAGCGGCCTCTGTTGTGTATTACTCGCAAGTATTGTGCGAAAACTGTAAAATGACGGCTTAAATGAACTTACAACCTTTCTCTATGGAACTTACAATCACATCACTGTCGTGTAAACCTTTTTTTGGGCTTTTCCTAGGAAAGCGTGTCTAGAACATCCTTTATTCATTTTTTAGTCAGAGAGCAGCTGAAGTTAAAACTACTTCAAATAGAATTCTGTGGTGCATGTGTTTGAGGATCAATAGATGGCGATGCAGGCGGTAAAAGGTTTTCAATCCCATTTTAAAAGTACGGCGTTACCATATACTTATTAAGAAGAAGAACTTATTAATAAGTATATGATCTTGTCTTTGGTATATGGGCGTTGCGTTACACAACCTTTCTTCTAGCTAACCATAAATTGAATTCCCTAAAAAAAATCTGGCAACATTGCTTGAGGATGACGCAATCCAATGAAATCTAAAAACAATTTTGATTCACGATGCGTTTTTAGGTTATGTAGCAGCGGACGATCGTGGCAGCGGTTACTTTACCTACATATGTTTTGTGGTGGTTTCACGTGTCACAATTCCTTTTGACGCTGGATTTTGTCACTTCAGTATTTACCACATAAATTTAAATGGTAATTTAACTCAGCAAACTCCCTATTAATTTTTTTTCCCTTAAATTACATCTGTATAAACAATTTCCCTCAGCTATGCAAAAAAAGACAACTAATTCACAAAAAAACAATTTTAGGGTACCGTAGAACGTAAAGGAACCTTTAAGGTAGAATATCTTAAAAATATTGAAAAAGAAATTCAAGAACGATGGAAAGTTGATAAAATATATGAAGAAGATGCACCAACTACATCGAGAAAATCTCCCGATGAGAAGTTTCTTTGCACTTTTCCTTATCCTTACATGAATGGCAGATTACATTTGGGCCATGTATTTTCAGTATCGAAGTGTGAGTTTGCTAGTAGATATCAACGGCTAAAAGGAAAAACCGTGCTTTTCCCGTTTGGGTTTCATTGCACTGGAATGCCAATTAAAGCTTGTGCTGATAAACTGAAGAGAGAAATGGAAACTTTTGGATTTCCACCATCATTCCCAACAGAAACAGTTGTGAAAGTCGAAGAAGTTGATGACATCATTCCAAAGGATAAAAGCAAAGGAAAAAAGGTTTGTACTAAATTGTCTTTTTCTAATTAATTTAGTAAATGGTTTTTTAAAGTCATTATTATTAACTTGGAAAGTTATTCAATACTTTTTTTTGTTATTGTGATTTTATAATCGCTTTGAAAATTGTGAGGTATGCATTACTTCGTTGTAATTTATTTGTTGATAAATTTTTTCTGATGCGTTAAAGATTATTTGTAAAGTAAAAGTATTAATATTTTTGTTTTACTAATGGTTATTATATGCATTATTTTACTTGTTTTTGTGTTTATTTTAATGTTTAATTCTTCAGAGCAAAGCTGTAGCCAAAGCGGGCACTGCTAAGTATCAGTGGCAAATAATGCAGTCATTGGGATTAAACGATGATGAAATTAAGAAGTTTTCTGACGCTGATTATTGGTTAGATTATTTCCCACCATTAGCCGTGAAGGATTTATTGAGCATTGGGATGAGTGTAAGTTTTAATACCATAAAAATTAGACACTTCTAATCTTCTTTTATAGATTGATTGGAGGCGCACGTTCATTACAACGGACGCGAATCCTTTTTATGATTCATTTGTCACATGGCAATTCACTAGACTAAAAGAAAGAAATAAAATAAAATTCGGCAAAAGATACACAATTTATTCACCAATGGATGGTCAACCGTGCATGGACCATGATAGATCCACTGGTGAAGGTGTTGGACCTCAAGAATACACGTTAATTAAAATGAAAGTTTTGGAACCAATTTCTCCTAAGCTCAGGTATTTAACATTGATCTGTAATTTTAAACTTTACTGAAAAATGCGATCAAAAAATATTCATTACATTACAAGAGCGCCACTTATGGCTTTTTTGTGTCATCCTGACCAGTCCGTTCCACCAAAATCATCCTGAATTAAATTTCCAATTAAAGATTTTCAATTCAGCATTTCTTTCCTTCTCATTTTATCCAGGCTGGAGAAAGTAATATTCACAAGCATTGGGAGCATATTTTAAAGTGCATTCTTATAAAGAATCTATCATCAATTTGTTTACTATTATAGTAGACTTTCCCATTTTTTTATAAATCATTGCAGAGCAGCACAAAGTTCTTATTAGCATGTAATAGATTCATTTTTGTGAATGATTTTTTTTAGCATTCATTTCTTTATACGTTCTTTTCAGTTCATTGTCCTCCAAGCCTATATATCTTGTAGCGGCAACATTAAGGCCCGAAACAATGTATGGACAAACCAATTGCTGGGTGCGACCAGATATGGAATACATAGCTTTTGAAACGAAATTTGGTGAAATTTTCATCTGTACTGAGCGGTCTGCTAGGAATATGTCTTACCAAGCTTTTACTGTGAATGAAGGAAAGTTTGATATTCTCGTAAAACTTACTGGTGATGATATATTAGGATCTACGTTGAAAGCACCATTATCAGTATATGATAAAATTTATGCCCTTCCCATGTTAACAATTAAAGAAGATAAAGGTACAGGTGTTGTGACAAGTGTTCCGTCAGACTCCCCAGATGACTATGCAGCTCTTGTGGACTTAAAAGAAGAAGCAAGCCTTTAGGGAAAAGTATGGAATACAGGATAATATGGTACTTACGTTTGACCCAGTGCCCATCATAGATGTACCAGAATTTGGCAATCTGTCAGCTGTTACTGTCTATGATAAATTAAAAATTCAGAGCCAGAACGATAAAGAAAAACTGCTGGAAGCTAAAGAAATGGTGTATCTTAAAGGTTTTTATGATGGGGTGAGTTTACTTCCTTGGAACCATTTTAGATTTCCCTAAGAACCCAAAGATAACAAAAAATTTTGTTGTACTATTCACCAGCATTAATTAATCGTTGGAACTGTGTGCTGAATGATATTTCTCATATTCTGATCACTAAGAAAACCAAATTGATATGATAGAATTGTAAAATCTTTGAGGGGAAATTAGGGTTGAATTTTTTTCAAAGATAATTAATATTCTAATACTCTTTCATATTTCTAGATTATGTTAGTTGGTGATTTCAAAGGAAAAAAAATTCAGGATATCAAGAAATGTATCCAGAAGCAACTGATTGATAAAAACGAAGCTGTAATCTATCAAGAACCAGAAAAAACCATTATATCAAGATCTGGTGATGTATGTGTGGTAGCTTTGTGTGATCAATGGTACCTTGATTACGGTGAAGAAAACTGGAAAAAGCAGGCTCATAAGGTGTTGGAAAATATGAATACTTATCACGATGAAGTCAGGAAAAATTTTGTAAGTTGTTTAAATTGGTTGCACGAATACGCTTGCTCAAGAAAATATGGGCTTGGATCGAAATTACCTTGGGATAAACAGTGGCTAATTGAGTCTTTGTCTGACTCCACCATATACATGGCCTATTACACTGTGGCTCACTTACTGCAAGGAAATACGTTTAGGGGAAATAAACCAAATGTTTTGAATATCAAGCCTGAAGAATTGACTCCAGAAGTATGGGACTACATAGTTTTTAAAGAAGCGCCATTTCCTGTAACTACTATTAAAAAAGAATCTCTAGATTTAATGAAACGTGAATTTGAGTATTGGTACCCTGTAGATCTTCGAGTATCGGGTAAAGATTTGATTCAGAATCATTTGACCTACTACATATATAACCATTGCGCAATTTGGGAAAATGACGAGACTAAATGGCCTAAGGGCATCAGGGCCAACGGACACCTGTTGCTAAATTCCGCAAAGATGTCAAAGTCTGAGGGAAACTTTTTAACCTTGGCAGAAGCTGTGGAAAAATTCAGCGCAGATGGAATGAGACTATGCCTTGCAGATGCTGGAGATTCCGTGGAAGATGCCAATTTTGTCGAAGCGATGGCTGATGCTGGAATATTAAGACTTTATACTTTCATTGAGTGGGTAAAGGAAGTTTTGGCAAACAAAAATTCATATCGGTACGTTTTATTTCGTAACAGTAACTAAACTAAAATATTGTTAGCAACTTTATATATCTTTTGAATTTGGCGCATTAAAGCAAATAGGAGCATCGAACAGTCAGTCATTGATGCGTGGGTCTTCCGCATCGACTGCGTGTACGATAGCTAGATGTAAAACCCTTCAAACTGTTCATGCGCAACTCTGTTCCATTAATAGACCAGCCGCCAAGCTTAAATATTTTTAAGAGAATCTAACAATATGCTAAAATATTTCTTGTTGAAATGCTGAGTTTTTTCACTTGAAAACGCAATTTTTTATTTTTAGTTCAAAATGTTGACTTTTTTTATCCAAGTTTCGAAAATTTCGTTTATATAAATTTTAAAATTATGATTATTTTTTCAGAATTCTCACTTCAGCTTTTTTTGTAAAATTTTGACGATAATTTCAAATTTGTTGATTTTCTAGTGGTTTTGACTGAAATGACATTAAGAAACCCCTCAAAATTTCATGTTTACTGTCAACCTTTTTTTGTCTACAGAGTTTTCAATCCTAATGTTAATTTTCAATTTTTACCTTTTCTAAATTTTCGGCTGTAAACGTCAAGTTTCGAATTTTTTTAATGTAATTCATTATAGTTTTTTTGGGGAACTTTTTGAACCTTTTTTCCTGCAAAATTCCGCAAATTTTTAAATTTCACTTTAATTAATTAATTCAGCTTTATTTCAAAATCTAACCTTTTTCAGCGAAATTTCGAGTTTCGTAAAATTTAAACTCTACACGATTGAAATTTATTTTATGATTTCAAGTTCAAGGATCTTTTTTTCCAAATTACAAGTTTAACTTGAACATTTTTTAGACTTATAAAAACCAAAAAGTGAAATTGAAGTTCAAAATTTTTAGAATTGTACCTTTCTTACGAATTTTGTGTTTTAAGCCGTTGTACCAAGTTTGATCTCGAAACATTGCCTTTTTTCAATTTCTAGTTCATATTTGTTAGTTGATATGATTATTATTACTATTTTGAACCGCAAGTTGGCGAAATGTGTTCACAAATTTACAAAGTTCAGAAATAGTGGTATAGATAATCGTACTGATGGCCCATTTTCTATGTTTTAGAACTGGATCCTACAATAACTTCAATGATGAAGTATTTCAAAGTGAAATAAATTTAAAAATTAAAGAAACCGATGAATTTTACGGTAAAATGCTTTTTAAAGAAGCTCTTCGTACAGGATTCTTTGAACTACAAGCAGCCCGTGATAAATATCGAGAACTAAGTTTAGACGGAATGCATTTGGATTTGATTATTAGATTTATTGAAGTGCAAGCGATCTTAATTTCACCAATTTGTCCGCATGTAGCTGAACACGTTTGGACGTTATTAGGAAAGGTATATTTCAGTTACTCCGGTTTTTTTTTAAACATACTCCGGTCTTTTTCTAAAATTATATTCCTCAGAAATGCAGCATTGTGAAGCAGCCCTGGCCCCAGATTGGGTCGATTAACGATCTGCTGATAAAATCATCCGAGTATTTAATGGAAGTTGCTCATTCATTTAGGCTTCATTTGAAGATGTATCTGCAAGGTGTTAAGACTAAGGGTAATCAGACTCGTCCACCTGTATCGAAACCTGACATCGTTGAAATTTGGGTAGCTAAAGTGTATCCAGAATGGCAAAGTTGTGTTCTCTCAACAATGAAATCGCATTATAAGGTAATTTTGAATCCTCAGGATTGCAGCCATATATAAGGTTGTTTTATTACAACTGGATCCCATTGCACGTTAACAAAATTTAAAAAAATAGTGCGTTGCTACCGTCAGACACATGAATCTATTTTTCTTTTGTATTCAATTACACCATTTGCTTAGCATCTTTAGATTGTTAAGTATTTGTCGAATTTTTTTACTTACATTTAGGTTCCGGTTTTTAGAAAAGATCCCCGCTTTAGAGCCTCTAACCGTTTTTGATCCACACAAAAAAGGATGTATCAAAAGAAAAAAATTGAAAATTTGTCCATTTTCTTTAATTCTCTTGAAAAAATTTGATTTGTTCCATTTGTATTATGTATTAATTTTGATCGAACGGACTTGTTCTTGGTAATCTTCAAAAGTTGATAAACAAACCTTGTCCCCTGAAACCAAAAAAGATTAAAAAATACGCCAAAAGTTGCTCTAACGCGTTTCCATAGCACAGTATCTCTCTGACGATGGCTATAGAAGATTGAAAAATACACCAAAGGTTGCTCTAACGCGTTTCGATAGCTAAGCTATCGAAGATTAAAAAATACACCAAAAGTTGCTCTAACGCGTTTCGATAGCCAAGCTATCATCTTGAGAGAGATACTGTGGCATTAGAGCAACTTTTTTTGTATTTTTTAATCTTTCTTGGTTTCGGGGGACAATATTTGTATATCAATTATGTATTAATGTAAAAAAATACAAAAAAAATCCTTTTGGCCCCAATTTCGTTTACCGAACTGTCTCCCATTTGACTAAACGTGTATCTTTCTTGGACACGTTTATGTTTTCATTTTTTGTACTTCACAAACTTAGAAGTTACTTGTTTTTGAACAACACAAATTCTGCTCAGAAGTTACTTGTTTTTGAACAACATAAATTCTGCTCTACCGGTTTTTGTTATATTAAAATAATCTCCTTTCAGAAAAACGGATGCTTACCTGATAACAAGACACTTTCAGTTGAGTTCGGCAAAATTGATACCTTGAAAAAATATACAAAACGTGTTATGCCTTTTGTTCAAGCTATCCGTGAGAAAATGGAAAAGTTGGGAGAAGCAGCATTAGCCGTAACTCTTGAGTTTGACGAAGCTGCAGTATTAAAAAATAATTCTTTATACTTAAAGAACACACTCGACGTAAGTATTTGTTAGTTGTTTTGAACTTAATTTTGTTACTTTGATTGTGTTTTCTGCTTCCCTTTACTGAAGGTTGAAGAAGTAATTTTGCGCTACACAGATGATGAAGCTGCCAGCGAAAAAATGAAAGAATGCTGCCCTGGGTCTCCATTTGTTGTTTTTTCAAGTAAACCTGGGTTAAAATTACATTTTATAAATCCAATTCCGCATACGGGTTTATTCTCATTATATCTTTCTGTCCGAGATGGTGATACGTACGATAAGATTATTCAACGACTAACCAAAGAGATTAAACAATTAAAAGGTAAAAATGGTAGCTTTTTTAACATAGTAATATATTGATGTCAATTTTAGGTTCAGAACATGTCGAGTTGTGGCGATATAATGATCCACTTTTGGGTGACAGAAAGATACCAGTATTTGATGAACCAAAAAAGGATAAAACTTTGATTCCAAAAGATTCTGTATTTAAGATTAATTTTGCAACATCTACTGTGTCAATTCACGTTGACAAAAAGGTTATTGATGTAGGAAAAAGTCTTATGTATTTGGTGAATTAGTTAGGTACATGTACCTTACTACTTTCAACCATTGGTTTATTTAATAAATATTTCATTAATAATTGATGCATCAAGTAATTGAGATTATTTCTAATGCCCGTATGTTAACCCAAAATTTTAGTAAAACTTAAATGGACAAAATTATGTACTAATTAAAAAAAATTAGTATTTATTGTTAAACCTTTAAAAACAGTACCTCTGGTATATAATTTAATTTTTTAATAACATATTTTTATTAGACTGGCATTCTAGCATAACGAGCAATTCCAAAATATTAAAAAAAATTTCAACACGATCCACACAAAGAAAAGCCGGATTTGCCAACCTCTGCTACATAATTTTTTAGGGAAGTAGAAGGACAAAAGCGCCATCTGCCTGTTAGTATTAAATTGTAAATAGTATCATTATCCATAATGCAACCATTTGTATCGATAGGGTATTTATTAACTAGCCCGATAAAGTAACCAAATAGAACTGACAAAACCCAAGGAATTTTTAATAATTTAACAAGCTGACATAACCTGAACTTATTTGATTCATTTTATTATTACAGTCAAGGTAATTCATGGAAATATATTTCTTTATTAAAAAAAAACATGTTAATTCATTTTATAAAACATTTGGTCAGTAACATTTGAGCCAACAGTTGCATGGTATTCAACACTCGGCTCATTCTGTATGTAAAACTTAACGTTATTCATATTCCGCAAGACGATGCTTAGTAACTATAATTCCACAATCCCAAAGGTTTGAAATAAGCTCAACTGTTGCTACTTTATCATCTGAAGGTAAATCTTCAATACCAATATAATTTGGATACATATTTTGAAGTGTCTTAATAGCAGGTATCATATGTTCTTCAAGTTCTAAGAATTGTTCTTCCTCTTCATGATAAGTTTTCGCATTTTCAGTGCAATAATATATTTTTGGACCAGAGTTATCTTCAAGAACTAATCTTATTGCATAATATCTCACAAGTCGTACTTCCGTATCTAAACCAAACTCAGTCCTAAAACAGAATGTAATTGGTAAACAAAAACAACTATATTTCAGGCTACAACCTATTGTAAACTTTTCCTTCTAATAAACGATCACCATCTTCTCGAGAAGACCTTTCTGCTTCAGAATGAGAAACTACAATGGGCATTGAATCCCACATTAGTCTCTTACCCAACTGATCAGCGGCTTGATCAACATCCAAATACTCTATCATGGAGGAAAAAAGCTTTTTAACATGATCAATGACAATTTGGCGTTTTTCTGAAGAATTATCTCTGTTGACTTCACCCAAATGTTGCAAATAATGAAGAGGTAAGCCCTTTCTAAAGCTGATATCATTTTCGGCAGCTTTTTTTAAAGCTGCCGGTAACAAGTGTTCAAACAGGTCAGCATATGCATTACGTTGATAAACAGATAGTGTAATGTGAAGTGAATGTGAGTCTTCATCAGTGCAACCTTCATGAATCATTCCACGTTTGAAATAAAGAACATCTCCAGGATTCAATGTCACTTCAGAACAAGGATCACCTAGCTCTTCTTTATTAAGATTTGGGCTGGAATAACGTGCAAGATCCGCAGAGCCCCTAAAAAATTACATTTTTTTCCTATATTGTATTTATCATCATCAGGCTACTATCCTTATTATGCAATATATTATTATATGATAATACATAATACTAATTATGTAGTAAAATTAACGACATTGATAAAAAAATTCCAAAGATTGATAAATAATTGTAAATACAAAATATTTAAACCCATCAAAAAGAAAAATATGTACACTTACTCTGGTTTGTACAATTTCCAGTGCTTTCTACCTTCCAACTGCAAAACAAATGCTTCTATATCATCATAATGTGGAGCAAAACCCTGACTCCCTGGTGGTGTTAAATAAATATTAGCACCAACCATCGACCCAAAATATTCTTGAAGCGTCGTCAAAGTTAAATGTAAGTTTTTATCATACGTTTGCGGATTTAAAATCCTTATGCTGCATCCATTTTGATAATAATCCCACAACGCTGCAGGAATTGCCCTGCCTACTTGATTAAAAACTTTCTTCTCTCCATCTTCATAACAAACAACATCTACATTTTTTGTATAATATAACATATTATTTCGAATTAACTTATCAAGTTTCTCAGATGTCATTAACTGGGCAAAATAATTTGGATTATTTCTTTTAATATGAAAGGCTTGCTTTTCCCAGTGTTTGTCAAGGAATATAGCTGGATCCATTGGGGTAATCAACCATTTAAAGAGCTCAAAGCCAGAGCTCATTGGATCCCCTAGAAAATTTGTCTCACTATAAGTATCTGTAGTGTCTTCAGAAATTTGATTTTCCTGCGCTTTCTTCATCTTCTTTTTCTTCTTTTTAGGTTTTAAAGATTCGGTTTGTGGCAAATTTTTCGCTTCAGATGTTTTCAATTTGGATTTAACCAATTTCGGAACCTCATCTTTGAAATTATTTTGCAAGAAAAGAGCAGCTTTTTGTTTGGGTTTAGACAATTTACTTTTATGTTTAGACACCTTTGAAAGGTTTTTATTTTTAGATTTGGGAGTCTTCGAAGATCCTTTCTGCTGATATATTGCATACGCCGGTACTTGAATTAAATTGTCTGCCATTGTATTCCCTCTGGATCTTGTATTTCAAATAGTTAAAACAAGATTAACAACACTCTTAAAAGTTGGTCACACTATTTAGCTTTTTATGAAATTGGAAATTTTTTTACCATTCAAACTATACTTTATTGGTTAGGTTAGGTTAGGATCATAGAACAAATGGAAGGGAAATCATGGAACTGAACCACAGACACAAAGTCACTGCGCCATTGGAATTCTTCAAACAAGTCCATTTCAAATAGGGATGCAAGATAATTTTAATATCGATATAAATATTGACAGCACGCAAATATCGATAATATCGAACATTTTTTATCGATAATCGATATTTTGGAAATTAACAAAAAAATTTATAAACGGGCTCCACTCTTAGAACTTTCTACGTATTTCGGGCATATTATTTTTGGTGACCGCCAAAAAATATCATCGATCTCCATATTTCTATCCTTCATTGGCGACCATTGGACGATTGATATCGGCTATGGGGCAATATCGATAATATCATATCGACAAAGTTATAATATCGATATTTTTTTTTCGATAATATCGGTCAGCCGATATATCGATGCATCCCTAATTTCAGATAAATCTGCACGTTGATTGGAATACATCTTACGTTAATTGAATATATGGTTATCTATAAGGTAAGGTTGCGTTACGCCGTACTTTGAAAATGGGATTGTTCGCAGCGTCATCTATTTATCTCAAAATACATACACCACAGAATTCTATTTTATCGTAGGTCAAGCATTGCCAAACGAGTAGTTAGTACGTACACCTGATAGATTGAAGTAGTTTTAACTTCAGACGCTCCTCTCTGACTAAAAAATGAATAAAGGATGTTCTAGACACGCTTTCCTAGGAAAAGCCCAAAAAAAGTTAACACGACAGTGATGTGATAGATTGGATACATTGTATCTACGACTACCACCATCCATTGACATCAGTAGGTTCAATTTAAGCTCTCATTTTACAGCTTTCGCACAATACTTGCTGGTAATACACAACAGATGATGTCAGTAGGTGGAAATCAATCCCATTTTCATTCGACAAATTACGTTACCGATTCATCTCCTTCTCATAGGACTCCCTAATTGAATATCAACGATCTGCATGAGTAGGTCTTGTAGTATTAAATTAACCTTTACAAAAGTCAGTAAAAAAGTCACTAGAACCAAAGTTGGCTTTATGTGTAATTTTTCGATGGTTGTGAACATAGAAAATAAACACCCTTTGTTTTCTTAAGTTTGAGGTTAGAAGTGCAATTTCAAATAAAGTAGTTCCATAAAATTCGTCTTCGTTTTAACTAGGATGGCCGATTTAACTGATGTTGAAAATCCGTCAGTAACTGGACCTATCGAAAATGCGTGGGATATGGAAATACCACAGTTCAAACCAGAAGATAACCCGCATGGTCTTCTAGAAGAAAGTTCATTTGCTACATTATTTCCTCAGTATAGGGAGCAATACTTGCGTCAGATTTGGCCTGTTGTTCAAAAAACTTTGGATGAACATCACATAAAAGCCGAACTGGATTGTATCGAAGGTAGTATGACTGTTCGAACGACTAGGAAAACTTGGGATCCTTATATTATTATCAAAGCAAGAGATATGATTAAATTACTTTCGAGGAGTGTACCATTTGAGCAAGCAAAAAGAGTATTGGAAGATAATATAGGCTGTGATATAATTAAAATTGGCAAAATCACTAGGAATAAAGAAAAATTTGTTAAAAGACGACAGCGATTAATTGGACCAAACGGGTGCACTTTGAAATCGATTGAACTGCTTACAAGTTGCTATGTATTGGTGCAAGGGCAAACAGTTTCTGCATTAGGACCTTATAAGGGTTTACAGCAAGTAAGGAAAATTGTCGAGGACACAATGAAAAATATTCATCCAATTTATAATATTAAAGCTCTTATGATAAAAAGGGAATTGGCGAAAGATTCTAAACTCAAAAATGAAAACTGGGACAGATTTTTGCCCAAGTTTGTAAACAAGAACATTAGTAAACGAAAACAACCCAAGAAAAAGAAAGAAAAGAAACCGTATACACCATTCCCACCTCCAATTCCTGAAAGCAAGGTAATTTTTTTTAAATTCTTTGTTTATGTGTAGTTATTTTATATCGAATTTTTTTTCAGATTGATAAGGAATTGGCCACAGGCGAATATTTCCTTAGCAAAGAGCAGAAACGAGTTAAAAAGCAAAAAGAGAGGGATGAAAAACATGCTGAAGCAGCAAAGAAGAGGGAAGAAAAAAGGAACGAAGCATTCATTGCCCCAGAAGAGCCAAGTACCTCTAAGAGAAACACCAGCGTTAATGTACCAGTTGATATAGCAGCTTTAAAAGAAAAAGTAATGAAAGCTAAGAAGGGTGCAAAATTATTTAATAAAACAAAAAAAGAGTAAAGTTATGTTACGTTATTTTAAACGTTTATAAATAATAAAGTAATTGTTACTAGAAGTTTAAATTTGTTTACCTCTTTCAATTTGCTGGGGCCCGTTGGTATTAATAAATTTCAAAATACGACATTATAGAAAATATTAAAGAAAAGATAATATGGACAGAGATTTGAAACTACTTGCACATTGTAGGCTGATTACTGTATTAAAAAATTTGTAGAATAAACGTCCAACTGAAATTCTTCAGAATTTTCTACATAACGAAGGGTATGGCAAGATGAGCAGAGTAACCAAATATTATGAATGTTATACTGAAAAGTAGGTTGCCTATCTGTGATAATATTCACATACTTTTGACCGCCTATCGCTTTACTGTCTTCGAGTAAGCTTGAAAAATGTGCTTTTTGAAACGCTTTTTGTAAACTTTTTTTTCTCTAAAAGTAATAAAGCTACAAATATGATTTAAAAACCAAACTCTAGATGATATTATGACAAATATTATGCATCTGTCCTAATTATGTGGCAATAATAAAACGACGTTGTAATGACATTTTTTTTAAGTTCGAGCGCTTTTTCAGAAATTTTCAAAAATAATCATAATTGTAGAGATAAACTGATTTAAATTTTTATTTATATCAGATAATAGCATTGCAACCTCTTGAAAAATAATATTTTATGTTACCATGTTTCCTGATTGACAGCAACTTAAGGGCTTTTCGTACAAATATAGTAATCAGTAAAGATTTTTCTTTGCGTTTTTCAGATTTATTTTAATTGAACTTTTGGGACTACGAACATTGCTTTTATCAAATGTTGTTTTTATTAAGTAGATTTATTTTTATTAGAATGTTAAATAATTTTACTTTTTTCAAGATCCAAACTTTCTTCAATATTTTGACTTCTCACATTTCTGAGTTAAAATTCGAATCTACAAAATTTAAAAAACCATCTGAAATTTAAAATTTTGGAGAAAGGTCGATTTTTCTTGAGTTGAACATTTTTAAATTGAAGAGGAACACATTTTTCATGATAAAACAATCACCCTCAACATCTAAATATTGCACCACTTGCCGACTCATCATTTTAAATTTAAACTATTGATCAAGTTTATTAATTTTATTTAACATTTCTTCGGCCCAGTTTCCAAACTGAGAAGAAATGTTAAATAAAATTAATAAACATAATATTTCCGGTCAATAAGAGTTCGCCATGAAGAATATTGATCAAGGCGTTGATTTTCAGTCAACGACCAAGGAGGGCATTATTTATCATTTGTTAGCTTTGGGCAAGAAGCTACCGTAGGGAGAATATAACTGGTTTTTAGAGGTAAATGAACAATGTAATAATAGTGAGAAATGTATATTTCTGCAAATCTAAAACAATGATTTATGCAATAATAAAATATTTAAAAATAAAAGGAACCCCGAAGTCATATTTCTAACGATAAATATTTTAATATACACGACAAATCTACAGACACCATAGGGTCTGACTGATTTTATTTACATTTGATATTTCCTTTTATATACAATTAAACAATATTAATAACAATAAATAAAGTTATGACTTCAGAACTATAAAATACTTCATAATGAAAATAATAATTGCAACAAAATAAGGAATGTAAAATGTTACATATAATTTTAAAATATGCAACTATTGTTGCACTAGATTTCTATTAAAGATTTTTTACTCTATAAAATATATTTTGTTTAATAAAATAATAATTACACATAATCACTTCTATAACATTTAAAATGAAATTCTATTTTGCTACATATTGTTTTTCTTTGCTATTATATTTATACAAATGAAAACATAATTGTAGAAATATTGGAATTACAAAGTTGAAATAAAATCAAAAGTAGGGAACTAACATCAATTGAAATCTGTGAGCGATTCAAGTCGAATTAGGTCTAAGACAAGTATTATTTTTAACTCTTATTTACAATATTTCGAATTGCTAAATACATAGCTATAAACAATCAAAACACGATTGGAAATGGTTTTTTTATTTATGTACATATTTATTGCCGTCTCTTAAAATTTTCGATTAACATTTAAACAATTCGCAGCATAGGATCACAGCATTTTGTGATGTAATGATTTCCGAGAACCTATAGAAAAGAAATTCAAGGGTGCTCCGTATTTAAAGAAATAAGTTATTAAAAAATATTTCTTTTTTAATATGAAAAATTCGAAAGAGTAGCACCTGCTTTTTTAAAATATTATTTTAAATTTTTCAATCACAACCTCAACTGTGGGTTAATTCTCCTTTCGGAGTAAGATGCTCTTTTTATATAATAAGTCAGTCAGTGTTTTATAGTTATAAAATATGCCATATTTACATTAGATTAGTTAAGATTTTGAATATATGTATTTATGAATCAGTCGAAGAACTACAGGTTATTTTTTCAGAATTGATTATTTAGGAGTAGGAGGAGCTCTGACCCAAGCTGCTGGCACCCACTGTGGTTCTCTTTCTAGGCAATTAATTTCATTTAATAGTTGCCTATAAGCTCGTTCTGTATCATTGTTGATGATGATCATATCGAAGAAATGTCCGTATTTGTCTTCCATTTCTCTAGCTTTTTCAATGATATCCTTTAATTCTTCTTCCTGCAAAGATAATAAAAAATCAATCAATGTAGCTGCTTAATATCAATATAAAACATGGTTTTGTTGGTTCTTGTTGAGATTTTTTTTGAAAAAAAGGGGCAACTTTCAAGAATGTATCTAGGATTTTCCTTTGGGTGGGGAGGAAGCAAGGGAAAACTAACAATATGCATGCTATAAGCACGTTTATTAATCGAGGAGGTCTGCATGGTCAAAATAAAGCAAAATTGTGAATCGGTTAAAATTTTAAATGTTCACCTAATAATATTCGTTGAGAAGTAGAATCAATTTGGATTGATTATTTTAGTCGAAAGACTAATTCTATCTTGAATGTGAATTTATACATTAGTTTATTATCTAACAAATTGTCAACTCACTTTATAAGTTTCTCCATTTCTAATTTTCTTTTGTCTAAGTTTTTCGAGACTAGGAGGCGCCACGAACACTACATATGGCTTCAGGTCCGAAGTCCTAAGTATCTTCAGACTTTGTGGATGTAGGTTGAGTACGCATATTTTTCCTGAATTGACTACTGATCTAATGGCATCTAATGATGTACCGTAGTAAGCTTTTTCGTATTCGCCATGTTCAACGAACTTTCTAGATAAAATGTCTGCTTCAAATTGGGCTCTAGTAATAAAGTGGTAATCTTGACCATCGACTTCACTTTCTTTTCTAGCTCTTGATGTATCTGGAATAAATCAAGGAATGTGAACTTATAATCAAAATGTTGATAATGATAAAGACTTACGTGGTATGGCAGCTGCAAAGCGTTCGGCATCTTCCATAAGTCTTTGTCTGAGCTCATGTCTTCCTATATTAGGAGGACCGATTAGTACGATCGGTCTCTTGTTATTTACGATGGGGTAATACAACGACACTTCTTCATATGTAAGAATTTCGTCAGGATCATATTCTTCGACAGAATTCGAATACATCGGATAACCACCCTCAGCATAAGCTCCCTTTTTCTTTTTCCTCTTCGCTGTTTTTCCACATAGTAAAGTAGAAGACTTTCTTTGTGGTCTAGACATTCTCTCCTCAGCTGCTAGCCTCATACTCTCCCTTTGGTGTTGAAAGGACTGCGAAGGCACCAATCCAGCTAAAGTTTGATCTTCTTCACCCTCTCGATAGGCTTGCCACCAATTTGGATCTTCTTGACTAATGATGTGCAAGACATCGCCCTTTTGGAAGCTGATTCCCAGTTCTCTACAAGGTATGTACATATCTTCCTCTGGATCGTAGTCGAAGTGGGCTCTAACGTGAAGAACAGAATCCCGACCGGAGTGCGCTCTCGCTTGAGAAGCTGGCACGATGAGAAAAGTTAATGTGCCCTCCATCGCTTGAAGTATATCACAGACTGCATTGACGCTTTTTCCTCGCATTTCGATTCCGTTTACCTCTAGTATTTCATCGCCTTCGTGGAGAAGGCCACTTTTGTCAGCTGCGCCTCCTCGAACCACACGTCCTAAAATAATTTTGTGTCCATTAATCAGATAAGGTTTTTAATCATTTTTTACGCCTCCCCCCCCCTGGTGATACGTGGTGAGGTACCTCCTAGTGTATTTTATTGTGTTAGAAAGAAACTCAAATATTTTCTGTTGTGGATACGAACTTTTTTTTAAAATCACCCAAAGATTAGGCTCCTTAAGTATCAGCGTCCTATTCTGAAACATCTACTACGTCCGTCAAGTATACTTGAACACTATCAACTTTTAGAAGTGTTCTGTTCAAGTATGCATTGCGTCTATAGCCGCCTTAAGTTAATGTTGATTAAGTATGAGCCTATTATGAAATTAACTTGAAAATTTACAGATGATTAAGTTAATTTTGCACCTAAATGTCTAATGATTCAGGTTTTAATTTTAATCAACAAAAAAAAACGTAATTAACTTGAAAATATGCAGATGATTAAGTTAATTTTGCACCCAAATGTCTAATGATTCAGGTTTTAATTTTAATCAACAAAAAAAAAAACGTAAGATCAAATGCCTTCAGTTGAAAACTGTTCAAAAATCGATCAGTTTTTCTTCAATAAGGTTATTTGCTTAAATTTTAATAGTTTCTGTCTGATTTTGAAGCCGTTTTCCGTTGTAAATAACCCAGCTTTAGTGGCGGCTCGCGTATAGGCACTGTGGAATTGCAGCACCCCCAATTTCGCTTAAGAGTTTTTTCTCCAAAGTTTCCGAAGACCTTTCCTTAAACAATTTTTTGTAGAGATTTAAAATTTTCTCTGATTTCCTTTTATAGAAATATCAAGTTTCTTTTACGAAATTACGTGATTTTAAAATCTATTTCTAATTTTTGTAAAAATTTTGAGAAAATAATTAAAATTGCAAAATAACATCTAAATCCATCTCTTCTTGTATTTTAATATTTCTCTAAAAAAAATTCGAGTTTTTACCTGAAATCTCAATTTTAACTTTTTTGCATAAAAATTTTGAGTTTCTTCTAGATATTTCGATTTATTTAAGAAATTTTTAATTTTTTCTGCGAGGTTTCCATTTTTCCCAAATATTTTATAAAAAGAAATTTTTTATAAATTCCTATTTTTTCTGAAAATTTTGTCCTTAAAATTTCTTCTGGAAATTTCAACTTTTCCAGATTTTTTTATGTTTCTCTAATTTGCTTTAAAAATGTCGAAAATGTAAAAAAGTCGACATTTTATAAAATGTCTTCATTTCAAAAAATCGAAACTTTACAAAAATAGTCGAAATTTTGAAAAATGTTTGACATTAAAAAAACAGTCGAAATTATTAAGAATCGAAATTTTCAATAAAAATATTATAATTTTTCAAAAAAAAATGATGAAATTTTGAAATAGATCGAAAATTTAAAAAGTCAAAAGTCCAGTTTTAAAAAAGTTTACATTTTCAGAAATAGTAAAAATGTTCAAAGGGTGAACATTTTGAAAAAATGCACTTCATTTTCAAAAAACAATACAAAAAAAAAAACAAAACACCGAAAAGTTTAAATATTTTCAAAAATGAAGATATTTTTAAAAGAGTATACGCAGTCAATACTTAAAAATAAAATAAAGTTGAAATTACAAAAAAAAGTCTTAATTTTGGAATACAACCGAAATTTGGAAAAAATCCAGTCTTTCAAAAAACCCAACATTATTCACAAATTTTCATTGTCAAGTTTTCTAAGAAATCTAAAATTTTCAGATTTTGACAATGTGCGAAATTTTTAATCGAAATTTTAAAAAGTTAAAATTTTGAATAAATCGACATTCTGGATCAAACAAAAAACTTGTGTGCAGCAATCACTTGTGTTCAGTAATCACTCGTGTTAAGTACAAACAAGGTAGATTATGAGAAACATCCTTGAAGACAGAAAGTTGTTCTAAAAGCGTATTAGTTGCTAACCCCTTTTTGTTCCAAATAAATCGAATGTTATTTTAGCTTATTTATATTTAAAAAAAAATTTTATTTTTAAGTATTTCTTCCTCATTGTTCCCTTTCCATGTTATGCACTGCTGACGAGCTCAAATGAGAGCGAAACATCGATGTCCAGTGCTACAACCTTTTTTGTATTTTTTTATATTTTCCTAATTTAACAAAAAAACAAAATTTTTATTTTTTTCATATCTAATTTTGGTCTTTTATTTTTTATTTTTTCCTCTTCTATGTAAAATAAACTAACCTCTTAATTTGTGAACTGTCATGAAGTGACGTTTTTAATAAATTTAAATATCACGCAGTCACATTTCAAAAACTGTTTGGAAAATTGTCAACAAACCAGAAAAATTTAAATATTTCCAAACTGGGCCGAAGAAATGTTAAATAAATTAAAAAAAACATAATATTTCCGGTCAATAAGGGTCTACCATGAAGAATAGTTATTTTAGCTGTCTGAATTATAATATATTTCTTGTATTTCTTCCCAAAAATATTCACAAGCAAAACAAAAAAGTCTTTTATTCCTTGTTTTAATTTTTTTCGTCAAATTTTCATCATAAAATTTACAAACCAAGTACTTAAAAAAAGTCTGTGATGCTGTATACAATTTAAAAAATGTCTTACCAACAACAACAGCATCTCCTTCATTTCTAACAGTAGCCCCAAGAGGTTCAGTGCTCTTCTCTATTTTAATAATTTTGATGTTGCTCTCTCCGTACCTATGATCTGGCATAGATTGAATCAAGGTTTCGGTTGTGGAAGGTGTAGGTGTTACTGCGTCAGCTGGCAAATTAGAAGATACTCCATCATGAGCAACCATTAAGGCTTCAAGTTCGTATCCTAGTAAAATTGAAAAAAAAAACAAATTAATAAAAAAACCTCAAATTAATAAAAAACCTCAACAGTAGATGTAATAATGTTGACTACCTGTGAGTATAGTGGCCAATTCCACTGCATACGCTGATTGCGAACTTGCTAAGGCATCCAGACAATCTCGAAGGGCATTTTGGGCGACAGCAGGTGGCCTTGGATACGTTCTAGATCGCACAGCTTGTACTTTGTTGTGTACAGCTAATGCTCGTCCAAATTGCGGCGATAACAGTAAAGATTGTACAGCGGCCACTCTACCTTCTATGCCTCCAAGACCTCCACCGGGAGCTGCCTTTTTTAGCTGCAATTGTAGACGTTGAACCGATGCAACTAAGTCACCGTATCCTGAAACAAATTGAACTAGTGAACATATTGGCAATTGAAACCAATTTGTTGCTCAAATATTTGACTTTTAAAGTGAATTTGATTAATTTTAAAATGTAATTCATGAGATTTTAAAATATTATTCATACGAAGTTAAAAAGCAGAAAATTTTATGTGTTGATTTATGTGAGGTGTCCGGAAAATGATATTTTAAACAGGTGTTCGGAATAGGATTCGTGCACTCGATGAGAGTTTAAAAACGATGGGGGTCCATGAAAAAATATCTTATTTTGAGTTTAGTTTCAGCTGTTTTGGTGGATCCTTGGTTATCTTCAAAAATTGAAATACAAATCTTGTCTCCTAAAACCAAGACAGATTAAAAAACACAACAGAGCTTGCTCTAACGCGTTTCCATAGCTGAGCTATCATCTTCAGAGAGGTACTGAGCCAAGCTATCATCTTCAGAGAGATACTGACCCAAGCTATCATCTTCAGAGAGATACTATCTCTCTAAAGATGATAGCTTGGCAGAGAGATAGTATCTCTCTGAAGAAGATAGCTTGGCTCAGTATCTCTCTGAAGATAATAAATAAATAAATAACACGTTTATTTCCAACAGGTACACACCCAATTACAGGAAACATTTAAACTATTAAAATACAAAAGTAAATGAAATTATACGGTACAGAACATTAATGTATATGTATCTAAAATTATATTCGGCTTTCCAGAGATATGCTGATTATAGTTTTTAATTGGTAATAATTAATATCACAATAATTCGAAATGCTATTGAATACATTACACATGTTATATATTGGTGATCTACGCATAATGTTAGTACGGAAATTTCGACAATAAAAACAGTTATTTTCACGAGAATTCTGCCGAGGAACCAAAAAACAAATCTTATTAATCAAAGACATACAGTCAATATTATTATGCAGTAGGTTATATAAAAACGTTAGTACAATACAATTTCTCCTATTGCACAAAGAATTCATGTTAAACATATCTAGCAAAATTCTAGTGTCAATACCTCTATCAGGATAAAAACCCTGGGACTTGAAAAACATAAATTTCAAAAATTTTCTTTGAGTCGACTCAATTAGCCCTATATTATTTTGGTAAATAGGATACCATATCAAAGTTGCACATTCTAACTTAGATCTAATATACGAAAAATACAGTACTTGCAAACTTCTAATATTTGAAAAACAATTCCAGTTTCGCCTAAAAAAAACCAAGTAACTTGTGAGCGGATTTAGTGGTATGATAGATATGGTTCGAAAAGCTAAGTTTGTCGTCGAATACACCTCCCAGATCTTTCAGTTCGGAGCATCTTTCCAGGGTGTAATTACTGATATTATAGTCGAATAATATATAATTCCGTTTGCGAGTAAAAGTTACTGTTTTGCATTTGGATATATTTAATTTTAAGAAATTATTATTGCACCAGCTTAAAATTCTATTTAGTTGTTCTTGTAAGTAAAAGCAATCGCTAATATTAGTAATGTTATTGTAGATTTTTAGATCGTCTGCAAATAGCAAATGATCGCATTCAATGACAGAAGTTATGT